>PNEQ01046836.1:6314-42288 GCA_003012365.1 Medauroidea extradentata | reverse complement strand
CAACAATGTCACAAATAGTTATACAGTATAATACCAGCAACAATGTCACAAATAGTTATACAGTATAATACCAGCAACAATGTCACAAATAGTTATACAGTATAATACCAGCAACAATGTCACAAATAGTTATACAGTATAATACCACCAACAATGTCACAAATAGTTATACAGTATAATACCACCAACAATGTCACAAATAGCTATACAGTATAATGCCAGCAACAATGTCACAAATAGTTATACAGTATAATACCAGCAACAATGTCACAAATAGTTATACAGTATAATGCCAGCAACAATGTCACAAATAGTTATACAGTATAATACCAACAACAATGTCACAAATAGTTATACAGTATAATACCAGCAACAATGTCACAAATAGTTATACAGTATAATACCAGCAACAATGTCACAAATAGTTATACAGTATAATACCAGCAACAATGTCACAAATAGTTATACAGTATAATACCAGCAACAATGTCACAAATAGTTATACAGTATAATACCACCAACAAGAGGATATAAAAACGAGCCAAGGAATTTCGTGGTGAGTATTGAGTGTTAATACTCATAAATTGTTTAAAACGAGAGAAATGTCGTTCCTCGGTAATTTACCTCATGGATATCATCAAAGACGATTACAAACTTGATATCAGAAGTGTCAAAGCTCAACTAACAAAATAATACGGCGAAAAAAACCTGTTTGATAGATGTACTGTTTAATGAATATCTAGAGGAAAGAGCCCTTAGGCGTACAAAAACTGCTTAACTCTTACGTCGCTACACTGCTATTTCTTGCAATGACATCTTATTTGAAGGGTCAAAAATAATCGAAGTGACCCAGGTAAAAGTGTCATCCAACAACCAGAACAAACGATGCCTGATTAGCCTTCCGTCCTAAGAATTTAGAAACTGAGTGACTGAGGCTAACAGAGCTTCAGAATGTGCAGAGTGTGACAGCGTGAGAACCACATTCGACAAAAGTACGTCATTTGAGAAAGTACTGATGGTTGCAGGGGATGTGTACCTACTGGTTCTTCATAATGATTTGAGCTTGGCCACTTACAGAAAAGTGGCAGAGATGAGTAACATTTTTTGCAGTTTTCGTCCACTTTTTTCAGTCGAGGAGAATTGGCATTCTGCTCTCGATATGAACATTTTTTTTACACGCATTCAGTTCGAGCGACACCACCTCTGCTCGGTTATATCAAGGGAAATCCAAATTATTGGGCGTTCGCCAGATGAATCAAGATCTGGTGGATCTAGCTAGAGTTTTACTACAACCAGCTGCCAGTCACGAGACCTCTGCCAGAGCTAGGGAGAAGTGTCTCGTGGCTGTTTATGAGGAGGAAGGAAGGACATTCTTTGTTCCCTACAGAGTCTACGATACAGGCTTTTCATGTAGACAACAGTCAATGCGAAGATTATCTGACCTCGTTCATCCCATATGAAAGACAGTGCAAGATATCGTGCCTACCTCACCTTAATGCAAAATTGGTTGGGTGTGGAGAAAAAACTGTGTCGTTTGGGTTGGACGAGAAGCTAACAGATTAACCCCAATCACTACAGAAAGTGTGCTGGCTCTACAAACACTTCTCAAATGTCTATATTGTAAGTGCAAGAAAAGATGCACTGAGGGCTTTACTTGCTACAAAGCAAGCCTTACGTGCTCTGCTTGGTGCAAATTATGTTTCCGCAAACCGTGCCTAAATGTTCCTGACATCCCTATTGACGACAATTCATTACGAAGATGAACCGGACTCCCACTCACTTTCTGAGGAAATATGGATGAAGGGACAAACACCGATGTGGAACGATGACTCTCTACCAGAACCCCCAAAGCGAACAAAATGTTGACATTACCCTTCTTCTTTCCTTACGAATATTTCCGTTAATTTAATATTTAATGGCAATCAGTTCCATTAAATAAATGTATTTCATTTCTTTTATATAGCCTAATGTATTTTGTTTATTAAAATACCCACAAATCATCATGGGTAGTGTTTACTTCCTTTTCTAGTAATTTCCCAATTTCCAATATATATATATATATATGTATGTATGTATATATATATATTTTTTTTACCAACAATGCGAAAACTAATAGGTCTACAGGTGTCGTTCTGTGCTTAAATCAAAGCTAAATAAATTTTGTACCTAATATCTACACTACTTTCCTCGCAGAACGAGTATTTTTCCCGACGTTTAAATCGAATATCGACAGCAACTTAAATTTTTGACGTTTAAATCGAATATCGACAGCAACTTAAATTTTTAACTTTTTCGGAAGAACATTTCAATATTTGAGAGTTTTGTGTCTCGGGAATTATTCAACGCAGAGAATTGTAAAGTGTGCCAAAAAGTTGACAAATTTATGTACTTTAAAATATCCCCTAGACCGCCTATTTTAATACTTGCAACTAATATAGTGAAAAAAGCCGACAATTTTGCAGTTCACACATTGTTCAGTTAGAACGCGTATTTCGAAGCTGTAGACTTGGATTTACACTACTGGTACTGGTCTTAATAACATATCAACTTAACAAAAAAACGAGAACTACATGTAATTTCGCGAGTTTAATGTTTAAAATGACTGTACATAATTTAACGAGTGCAGAATATCGCACTAGAGCAGCCATGTTTGTTACACAGCTCGTTACTCAAAGTGTGTGTATAAACTACACTCTAAAAATAGTTTGTAAGTTTGCAACACGTGTGTATAGGAGCGGTAAGAAAGGTGGTATGGCATAATTGTTTCCCAGACATTCATGGCAGCACTCTTAAACTTAAAAAAAAAAAAAAAAGAAAATGTTACCAGACTTGTATTGTCACAAGTGTAACAGTTTGCACATTTACAAGGCGGAAGTATGGTAACTGTCCCATACTGAGTTTAGGTTAATTACTTCCCAAACATTTTAGGAAGTTTTTTTAACTGTGTACAGTTGTACGTGTGTGATTAGCCAGCAGTTGACGCTAGAGGATAGCTTGCCAATAGGAAACCTCTAGTACTGTAGCTACGTGCGATTATGACATAACTGCAAGTCAAACAGCGCGGCCTATTCCTCAACAAGCTGAGAAACAATAAGTCTGAGAAGAAAATACCCGTTGCGGTTTTTTTTGGTTGAAATAAAATTTTCGTATTTCAGATTATTTATTGTTTCTATGTAATTTGAATGTTGCTCAACTTAAACATGCTGAGATAACTAACATAAACCTTAGTCATTTTGATATACTCAAGACATCGTCCTGCACAATACTGGGAAAAAATCTATATCAATTAACATTTTTTGGCTACATTTATACTGGTGTAATTAATTATATTTGGTTTCCCAAAATCGCTTCAGGTGAATGCTGGGATGGTTTACTAACAAAGGCCATAGCCGATTCTTCTCCCAACTCCTGTCATTATATCAAGTTATGTGTCTCCGTATATAATGATCTCGCTATCGACGAGATGTAAAGCTCACTTACTTTAATATTATTTACATTTTTAAGGCAGTTGATTTAGAAAAACATTACAAACATCTCGAGGGTCGCCTTGTAAATTTTTCCCTCATATACTAACGAAGCAACCAGGTCTCAGTTTCAAAGCAGACCCATCTGATATAACACACACTAATGTGGGGTTTTGAAAACAGTTATCTTTCCTCTATCTTTGTAAGACTATAAACATTAGTGGAAAATGAAGTTTTTACTGATAATAACATTAACTAAGTTCTGCCATTATTACCAGAGATGAAGTAATAATATAATGCGATTTGTTTTGTAAATGTAGGCTACTTAGTTCAGTGGAAGCAAGGTCCGCGCACCCTGCTAAAGTCACGTGTAAAGATCCTCCAACAATTTCTGCGCAAATATTTGAGCACGTACACAATTTAAAGTACTGAGTTAAAGCCAGCAGTTTTTACTGAACGACTTGCCAGGTATCTTTGTACCAAGTCATGCCACCATCATAACTAATACTGCTATGTGAGGTCAGCCACTAGCTACAGCAAGTGTGTCTAGGCACAGACCAGGATATAGTAATGTCTGTAGCGAATATTTGACTGTGAGTGCACCCTGCCGCTACATGAGAATATTACAATGACATGGGAACTAGACACGCAGCTGACTGAAGTCTACAGTAGATGAGTAAGAGGAGAACTAGAATACTGGAAGAGGTTCAAGGTGGCGAGGACACAATGGCTGCTGGGGGAAACGTGACTAAGGACTCGACACGGACCCAAGTTTGAGAACAGCTGTCGAGGGAACAAAAAAAAATTTGTCTCAGATCTGGGGTGAGGCAGAACAAGATTAGTACCGGATGTAATTTTCCGCGTTAGAAGAGTGGGGACAGAGGAGCAATAAGTGTCAGGCTGACACGCTCGACGAATACATTATCTCCTATACAATGGTCGCGGCATTAGATATGGCAACCCTGCCTAAAACAGTCAATTCAATAGCACTTTGAGCTAACGGAATAGGAATTCTCTGATTGGTTCTTCTGTTACGCATACATGCGGATAAGGTAAAGCAATTGCCTCTGGAATGCTCCACGCACTATAAAATCGACCCGTCTTGACAGTGTTGCCACATCGTAGTCCGCGAACTTCTGCTACAGGCGTATATTTCTCGACATGTCACACGCTAAACTGACCTTCAGTGTCTTCGTTGTAATATTTTTTCTGAGACATTAAGCGGTGACCGTACAATAATTTTTTGCTGTGCGCAAACACGCTTGTAGTTTACTGGTTAGTGAATTCTTGAGGTATTTGTGGAGAATGCAACAGGTTAATATTTTTTAGACATTTTGAGTTGTTGAAAATCATGTTTGTAATTAAGGTGCTCGTTTTATTTTTTAATGAAAAAATCATTGTATCAAGCAGGTATTCTACTTGTTCATAAATTTAATGGTAACAAGTTTCCCTGTTTAGCGTTAAAATGACAGACCTGACACACGACAACACTGTCCATGCATCAGCTATGTAATCTCTTGAGCGGTTAGGAGCGTTATATGCTCAGAGATTACGAAGCTGTAATGGCGACCTTGATGCGTGTTTCAAATGCCGCGTCATAACGAGCCAAGCGTTAAACTAGCGTGCAAGATTCATGCTGATCCACTTTTACTATAGGACATAAGCAGTCACAATTTAATTATATTATTGGAAACTCTATAGCAAGGTTCATTGGATGTTTCCATCTGAGTTTCACATTCTGAAGTATGGCAGTCTGAATGTCGTTTTAAGCTGTGTTGGAGGGCTTAGAAACCGTGTTTATGATGGTCGTGGTTTCTTAATAATGACACTCTGCCTTTGTCTGCAGTGTGTTTTCTTTTAGTACATTGGCAGAAGGGTTTCGTTAAATAACTTGTTTACGAAAACACTGCAACGAAATTGAAGCAAGTGATAGGCGGCACACTTAAGCTGGCCGCCTGGTTGAACACACTTGAAATGTTCGAAGCCAAGCAATGTGGAGTTGTAAGGGCGACCCAGACAAGTGCATTACGCTTCACTATAGCCTCTACGCGTACGTCACAGAACTTGCGTCCAGTCTTCTTGCAGCTCACCACTATGAGACATTCAGTGCTACCCAAACATTTCATACATTATATTAAAGCTAAAAGTGTATTCTGCTCGTCTACACCGTTTTATAAATTCTACAAGAGTATTTTCGTACATAAAAATTACCGAAGAAACAACTACTATAGGCTGTTCACTATAAACTGAACACTCAGCAGAACTAGTAATTAATTACAAATATGTTTTAATGGAACAATATGTGCTCACTTTTAAGAGTGTTGAAACGTTTATACTGGTTGTTAGTGACATGCCGGTTTTCCTATCAAAAATAGTAAAGATGGCTGCAAAACGGCAGGAAGAAAACTTTATGTAGTGCTCACTTTATCGTGAATGGCCTATATCACCATTTACAGCCACGAATACATAGCCTTTAAAATTTGCAGGAGGAAATGAAATGAGTTTACAGATGTGCACAAATTTTAAATGTTGTTCTATGCAGACATCAATCACGCGTATTCAGCAGTATTCGAATAAAATTCTTTCAGCTGAAGATCTGCAAACCGTTCGGCGGCCTGGAGAGGCGGCCTCCTTAAGAGGGCGGTGCACAGACAGTTATAAATTGTTTATATTATTTTGATATTCGTATGAGATACGGTTTTATCTTGCAGACATATATTGACTATCTTTCACTGTAATTGCGTTTTTTTACTTTCATTGTTTCTGCATAACACCATGTCAAAGTCCAGCAATTTGAATAAAATGGTTTTACAGGTTAATGGAAAACCAACAGGCAGAAACAAAATAATTCACACTGAAATTCTGTGGCACGCTATACGTCAAAATATGTAGAATAACTGCATTGTATTTCTTTTATATTTTCCAAAAAATTAAAGGAATTGGTAAGATTCAATTTTAAATTCAGTATATTTTTTAATTCAATGTGGTTTATGCATGTCAAGACGTAGCCCGTGACACTGTTATTTATTGTGAATTATCTTAATTTTGGCAATAAATAACAGTGTCGTTTTACACTGATTCTGACTTTACCATGCAATTACAGTTTACAAAACTATGAAGGCTAGAAAATGTTCATTGTCGTAACAAATAGTGACAATATGTGTCAACAAAACAAACCATACCTCGTGTCACAATATGTGTCAACAAAACAAACAATACCTCGTACAAATGTTTAAAATATATATAATTTTCGATGAACCGCCCTCTCAAATAACATTTCTACATTGTAAAAAATCTCCCTAAACAGTATTGTAATATTTTAACACATTCACGAAGCTCTACATACCTTAGGTTGTAAATAGAGCGGATGTTTGGTATTTTGACTATACAAGTTAGGTAACATATGTAAACATTTGAATGTTTGCTATCATTTAACGGCACAATTCCATTAATGACTGGAAAACCATTTTACCAGAAATAATTCATGTGCACCGGTGTGGCAGATATACAATTATTTATTTTTACAGTGGGTATTCACTGGGGAAGATCGCAAAATAATAAATACCGTACTTGGATGACTAACCAGGGAACTGCCGAATACGCTCAACATAGTTGCGTCAAATGCAGACATGGATACAGCTGAAGTGTTGCTGGTAGCGTGTATTACATATCGTCGTTCCAATGGTAAAGTTGCGAATCTGCATTTTTCCAGAAAATTATATTTTTTGGAAATTTTTCATTGCAATTAATCAATGCACACCATATTAAAGTTACGAAAGTGAAACGCAATAACAGTAGCTGGATTGTGCATCTCCATTTTTGCCACAAAAGCTCTAACCAAAGTTATTGAAAGTGGCCAATAGTTAGAGATGATGGTATATCGCGAAAATGTGTTGTGCCAACATACCCTTGAAAACACTGCAGTTTCTTGTGATATGTATGATTGCGCAATATACGTATGACACAACGTAGCCGTCTATAGACCAATAACAGACATCACATATTACAATAGCGGGATTCTAATTGGCTCATTCAAATAGGACATCAGCTTCAAGTACAAGCTAGAACCAGTGATATTTCCATAAGACGAAAGTACGTTCAAACCCAGCAAACAGTAACGTTTTCCCGCGATAAACCATGCAATTTTTGTTTTGTTGCAGCAGAAATTATAAGTGAAGAAGTTGGTAGTAATGCCTTTTATGACTGCAATTTGTTTATTCTGTGAATGAGAAAACATCTAATTGAAATGTTACAGAAGTTTGTACAAGAAAACATTGTATTTTTACAAGTGCTTATAAAGTATTATTTCACTGTTTTGTGGCGATAGGGTAAGTTCATAAGGATTAAATGGTTTTAAAACCACCATTAAGCTAATGTTATATCTTATAATTTACATTACGAAAACGCGTTGTTTTACAAAGCATTCCCTAAATTATGATTACATAATTTACAATGTCCTTATCGAACTGCACGTTTTTATTGATATGAGTATCACCACAGTTGTGAATGCTAATTATAACATTAAATGCTTTTTTAAGTATTTCAAATTAAGTTATGTTTGTGTCTGAATTTTGTCTTTCTATACTTCAAACAATAATTACGTGACTTATTTTTATTATTAACTTACGAGCAGAGTACTTGTGGCAGTTTGAGAATTGAGTTACACAGTACTTGAAAAATGCACACGTTTTATGAAATTATATTAATTTTCCAACCTTCATTGTTACCAAGATAGTGATGTTTTTGACATGTAAGAAATATGCCTTAGTTTGAGTTTCGGACACGAATTTTTTGTAATTGGCATTTGTGGTATTCGTTATTGGTTTTTACGACGTGTTAGTTTAATATCTGGAAATTTTAAGGACTTAAATTTTACGTTAAAATCATTGTTGAGTGTCAGGAGAGCTGACAAGATATGTTTGGAACACACCCGGTGGACTGCGATCTGGATGAGAGCTAACAGGGGTCATGTGACACTCTATTTTGATTGTGCATGAGGTACGCAGTTTTTTTGTTTGAAAAGTTTCAGGTTCGAAAATTGTGAAAAGAAGATTCGCAACTTTGCACTTAGCGATTATTTCATTTTGGTGTTTGAGGCCACAGCAAAATTGCGAATGTGCTCTTTTTTGGGCATTTTGGGCTTCATTTACGTGTGTGTATAACACTAATGGATATCATTGCAAACTACTTGGAAAATGACTAACATTATTTTGCTTTCATATAAATCACGATGAAACTGTAGTTTTCTCATGCATTTATAGGTGTTTTTTGCTTGTACTCTAAAACTGCTTTTATGCAGATTCGCAACTTTACCACATAACGACGATATAGGCTGTAGCGACCTCGCTGTTACCTAGAGAGTCAACACTGCAGGTCTCACACACTTCAAGATACACATCACCTTCAACCCACATCACAGCTACGAACACCTTGAAGACGACCGGAAGTCCTGCAAGGTGCCAGCACACGACCTCCAGGTCGCTCGACAAGATGGGCTTCAACCTCCAGTGAACACGTTCAGCATACGTCACTGACTACTTATATACCAGACAACTGATCAGCTGTCTGTTGTTGTCACGAGTAAACTAGGACGAGCACTGTATCAGCACAGCTGAATTACTTGTCCTTCCTTCTGAACCTATGAAGAATGAACGCTGTGTTGCTATTATTGATACCAGTATTTAAAAAAATCTATAACTATGATTAGAGCTGATGACATCCCGCGAAAATGTTTTGTATCAACATTCCCTTGAAAACACTGTAGGTTCTTGCAACATACATGATTGGTAGATGTGCCTGACAGTACATACCTGTCTGCCGACCAATAACAGGCATCACATAGCGGGATTCTTATTAGCTCAGTCAAATAGGACAAAAGTTTCATGTACAAGTTAAAGCCAGTAATATTCTGGTTAGCTGAACGTGCGTTGAAACCCAGCAAACACTCAAGTTTTCCCTCGATAAACAATCATCTCTAGCTATGATCTATCGTGTGTACGAGATGTAGGCTATATAAGTAGACACTTGACTGCTTTGCAATAGTTTTCTGTATTGTACTCAGTGCTTGCGATACAGCCTAGTGCCACACAGTCAGTTCATTACGTCGCTTAGTGATGTGTTCTAACTAACATCCGCTTCTACGTTGTCTAGTACTTTGCAGTGACTTTATATGTACGTTTAAGTAAAACATTGCCAGCTTGGATTTATTTCATTTTGGCTAAAGCATGTTATTATTATAAGTTCGGCCATGATAGAGAGTAGAATGTAACATTGTGTACAATTTACATGTAACTTTAGTAATTTTGTTACCGAAGAGAAAAATATTTAAAATGGTAAACAATATAAGAATACAGTGTCACACTTTCATGCAAAAACGTTCAAAATGCAAGTTTTAATCTCAGTTTAACGGTTTGATTAATTGTAGCACAGATTAGTAATAATTACAGACCTGTATATGTCGTGTTATTCTCTGAACGCAAGCTAGACTGCAGGTTGTTGTTCGCTCCTCGACGTCTTATATGAGCACACAATGTCGTGGCCTGCAGATCGGAACACTTCAGTTCATAATTAATATATCCACACTACAGTTACCAAGCACGTGGTAAAGCAGTCAAGTAATTAGTGACAGAGAGTCAATTCCGGCGACCAATGACATCCCTGATTGTGTTCAAAACTGTATAGGTCTGTGAAATCAAATCTGTTCCAAATAAGTTGAATTTTTAAAGAAATTTCGTTTTGTAGTTTTGCAAGATAAATTAGTGAAAGGAGTCCATTGATTTTACATTTAAAGTTTTTGATAACTCAAATTCTATATGCTATCTTCGCCAAATGTAACTAATGTAACAGCTGGTACATGACAGTGAATGTTCCGTACAGCAGTCAACTAACTCACGGTATGGATTGTAGCAAGCAGCGCGCTACAGCGGAAGTTCATACCGGATGTTCGCGTCTCCGGGAACAACAGTAGAAGGACAGACAGGGTCATGTCTGTTACATGTTCTGTCAGAGTGACTACCTGCACAGTGTGGCAACACCGCGTGCCACTCGTCTGGCAACGCCGTATACGACATAGCGTCCATAATGGGAGCAGTGCTAGACGTGTCAATTGTGAGCACATTATACCTTAGTTCCAGTACGTCTTATGTTTGTTCAGATTATGGGGTTGACGGTGAATGTAATGTAATATTTGTTTAAGAAAGTATTAACGTTTATTTACAACACTTTAAAAGTGTTCTATTGATTAGAATTTTTTAATCAGTGAAATTGTGTATTCGTTTAAATATTTTGCCAAAATTATTTACCATACTTTCTTTATTTCCAGTATAATGTGACATTTCCCCAAGTAACACGAAATTTAATCAACAAAATTGTCTCGTTCAGTTTGCAATCTCATGTCTAATGTTCTTTTATGTCTATGATGTTCAAATGTAAGAACTTGCCCTTGTTCAAGAATAACTAGCCCAGCTCAAGGACACGTTGTTAGACTACGTCTAACTGAGCTAATTTCCACGCCGTATAAAAATAATCAAAATGCCACAACCTTTAATATAACTTATCACGCGTTATCAAAATGTAATACTAAATAATATGCAGGTGACCAAGACTTAACTACACGAATTAACTATTATTTTACATGTGAGACGTGATACTGTGTTTTTTTGGTGACATATCTCCTATTTGAGTATGAGAATTAAATGTTGTGTTTACGATCATCAGTATGGACTTAGAATGTTCGTCGGAAAATAGTGTTCGGTAGCAACTTTTCACTTAGGTCGTGCAAAATATTAAAATAATACCAAAAGCTAAGTTCTTTAAGGCCATGATCCAACATTTATTTCAAACAATTACAAATAACTCGAATATTGTTTAACCAAATGCTTTGAAAAGATTTGAGACTGTGTACAGTCATACAATACACAAATTTTCCAGAGCGTTCTTCAAAATATTGTACTGTTTACTAGCAAAAAATTATTATGTTTCATTTTGTCTTATTTTGACAACAAAACATGCGGTATTTCAGGGGCAAAAATCTAAAAATCCGTTTGCTGTATTGTAACAGAAAAATTCGCTACAAACGATGATATATAAATGTTAAATCTGTAAAATGAATTTTTGATATATGTATTGATTCGCGTAAAAAAAAAACATTTTTGAAACCACTGCAAAACTAAAGAGCGAAGTCTTTATTTACTAAATGTGTCAACTGAAAGACTGCAGTGAAATATGCTGAGTTCTTTTATTTGAACTTGTCCTTCAGCACGTTGCTGGACTGCACGTTGTAGTTCAGTTGGAAGACTTTCAATGCTGCAATTGAAGGGGGTTTCGAAGATCCTTATGGCTGATGCAAAAGAATCTAGGTCTGAAAAACCAGTTTGGAACTGTGAATTCAAATCCCTTATGTTTTCAACAGTAAATTCCGAAGGAAAAGGTGTGTATGTTTCGTGACATATATTTTTACAACACTTGAAATGGGCGACTGAAATAGAAGCAGTTTTTGTCGGAATAACTTTATGTGTCCGTATATGTCTTATATGAGGGCATTTCACCCTGCAGCTTCAGATTTAAGCAATTCACGTGTCTCATTCAGGAAGATACTGATTTCACCCCTAAGTTCTTAAAACCGCGAAAGAACTTTTTCACAAGGAAGCCAGCGTATGGCTGTATGGTAAGGAATACCATGTGCAGGTGCTTCTATTTGCTTCACAAATTCACAAAACCAACGAAGGCTAAGGCCCTGCGAACGAATGAAATTCACTGTAATTACTACAGGTTCCGTAACGCATGCAATGTCCAGGTATTTGTCGCTAAACGTATCTTGGTGAAAAATGCAGTTCAAAATTATCGGTTTTTGAAGACCTTCATTCTCCATCGCTTTACTAACTTGATACTCCAAACCTAATTTGGTTCCACACATGATTTTTCCGCCAGCTAATACTAGCTAAGCAACGTTTGTTCTGGACCTCTTTCTAAATTCAGAGAAAAAATATTAAATTTGAAATAAAAATAATTGAAATCTTTAGAATTCAATGAAATAACTACCTTTGAAAAAAAAAGTAGTTCAAACAAGCTAATAAAACACTTTCAGAAGCTAAACAATGTAGGAATTTCAAATTAAAGAACTTTAAAATTCAATGGCAATCTCTCAAAATTCTATAATAAAAACATTAGCTCTCCCAAATTAGGTGCTCTAAAAACAGACAGAAAATAATTGTAATTCAAGAAAAAATACATAAACAAATATACGGGTAATTTTTATTTGGAGAAAAATTCGTGGGAATTAATTTTGTGAAAATTTCTAAAAAAAAAAAAAAATTAATTATAAGGTTACAGACATTTAAATATAAAATAATTAAATTCGATTGGTTTAATAAGATGTATTAAAATAGAATAAACATTAAAAGTAAAATATTTCAAAATAAATTAAAAGAGAATTGCTTTGAAAATAATATGAGAGAGTTATTTCTAAATCATGTATATATTATTCCAACTTCAAATTCTTTCAAACTTTTATCATTTCGGCATTTGTTTCACTGTTGATAGTATTAAAGCTTCTTTATTAAATAAGAATCTGGTAATGAAGTGTTATATTTACCACAAGAATGCAAACAGCCTATTTAACTGCATTTAGATTTATCGGTTTGAAATTATTTAGCAGAATAATTTTTTTCTTTACAAGTACAATGTAATTTAATGCTCGCTTATGAGTTGGCCAAATTCTTTCGTAGTGAATCCATTTAATTTTCTGAATTTAATTTAAATATGTAAGTTACCTAAGAATACTGAAATAAAAAAATGCTCTTTCCTTTACTAAGAAACCATGAACGGTTCAAACAGTTCAAATTAATTTAAGATTGAACATATCACAGAAGAATGTAACAAAATGTTTCTTCTTCAACATCAGAATACGACGATAGTAATGTTTTGTCTTCATTAACATAAGTAGATCAAGATAGAAAACATTCGGAGAGTTGTTTTGTAAGAAAAGTGTTATAATGTTTTTGTGATTGTATCAAAGAAAACACATTTTCCTGAACTTGTAAATATATTTTATAGTGAATTTATATTTAGTTAAACATTTCAACTCATCCCTTTCTTAAAGCCTAAGTTAGTGTCTGTCATACTATTTCAGCAGCATTTTTATTCTTATCAATTTTAAAGATCTTATTTTTGGTAAAGCCATTTTATAATTGTATTTAAAATAACAAATTCGTATGAAAAAAAATACTATCAAATTAATGAGTTTGAAAAATATCGAAATTTTGAAAATAATGATCCGTACATTTAATTTTCATAGTTTACTGTGGTTAATTTTATTTCTATATTCTGATAAAACAAATTTTACGTGTCGTAGGTATATGTATTGATTGGATTTATTTATTTATTTAATAACATTTTTCAAATAATTGACTAGTAAATCTTGAGTAGCATTGCGTAAGTAAGTTTTTTCATGCTTTCCAAAATGAATATTTAAAGTGTATCTACCACATGTTTCCTACGTTCCTTCTCGTGTAATTTTTCTTTGTTTAGCTCATAGCCTATATCGCGTTGGGCTTTATAAACAAATACAATTTTTATAAATGTTAATTTGTTTAACTTTTTTATAATTGTGCGACGAGATAATTATTATATATTCAATATTTCGCCACACTTTTTTCAATCTTTGGTGATATTTTTTTAATTTTTTTTTTAATATCGTATGAACTGTTTGAACTGGCCGTGTTTTTTAACTAATAAAAGAGTATCTGATTTTTTATTTTCAACGATCTTATAAAATGTATCTTTTTAAATTAAATGCAAAACATTGTGTGGATTTACTACGATATATATTTATTATCTCACTAGCGTGCATAAATTACAAGATGTTCGTTCGTAAAAAAATAAAAAGAAATATTCTAATAAATAAATTCAGATGTACTATAGTTGTAAATGTTGTTTGTATTTTGGATGGTAAATACAACATTACATTACCATATCGTTATTAAGAAATATTTAATAAAGAAGCTCCAATAGCAATAAATTGTGAAACAAATGTTATAATTTATAAAGGTTTAAAAGAACATTAAGATGGAAAAATCTGTGCATGATGCAGAACTATCTGAGATTATTTAGAAATTAATTTCCTTTTAAATTTGTTTCCGTATTGATCATGTACTCTCTTAAATTAATCAATTTTAATAATTTTTATTTTCAAAGGCCTTTGACTTTTAATTGATTTTATTCACGTTTTTCAGAAATATTCACCTGTTTTAAAAGCTAATTCCCGCAAACGTTTCAACTCATATTTTTTTAACAGTCTATTTTTTTTATTGTTAATTGAAACTGAGATTTATTTGTTGACATGTATAGAATTGTCGGCTATTTTTAGAGTAGCCAGTTTGGGCCATTAACTGTAAATTAATTTTATAAATTTAGAAGTTTCTCAATTGAAATTCATGAAATCTTGAGCTTTTTAAAATGTCTTAATGTACTAGTCTATATGGCATAGTTGATATTTTATTAAACATGTTAATTTATTTGAAATTTGAGTCATTTATTTTTATTAGAGGTATTTTATTGAATTTAGTAAGAATTCTGGAACATACATTATATACCTAGTGTTAACTAAAATTCATTAGAGTATGCTGTTTATTTCCAGTTATCACATAATTAAATTGCTGTCCAGCATGTAATATTAACCTATAAAGCTAAACATTGTTTCTTATATTTCAAATGTTGCAGTCTTTGGCTTGGCAAGTACTTGTAAATCCCCAATGTTGTAGGTGTGGTTTGTGGCTGTGTTGGATTGGTATGGGTGTTCAGTTGTCACAATATATAACTTTCCGCAGTTGTTCGTTGTCACCTTCTGCTTGTGTTTCATCTCTGTCGCTGGTGTATGGCAGTACTACTCTCCTGTACCTGAAATCGCATAGGCTTACCAGAAGACACTTTTACTGACTATATTGCTGGGAGGGTCGTCAATCCTCTCCAGTCAGTCCCTTGATGACAACCGGGGCTCACCATAAATGTGCAGTCTAGCATGAATATAGAATAGTAGCACTTCTTGCTTTAAGCCAGTAAAGTTTGGTTAGGGTTAAAAAAAGACAAAAAGAAAATAAAGAAAGGAAAATAGAAAAAATCTTCCCATGACCTGCTGGAAAACGAATTGCTTGATTAAGTATGGTGTTTTAACTTTAGTTGTCTTACACCATGAACATATAATATTCGTCCCCTTGTAACCTAATCACTATCAATAATAATGTAGATATTTTTATTAGGTGCATTTTAACCGAAACCCACAGGTGTCATTTGCTAGAAGTTCATTTTTCAAAGTTTTTTTCTTGTCTAACTCTGCTTAGCTGCTTAAATATCAGGTTCAAAATTATACAATACAAGAAATATTAGCACCACTATATTTTTTTCATTGTTTGCGGTTTTCATGAATAAAAAAGAAGATAGATATGACATAAGGACAGCTGTAAAGAACACTGTTCATAATTTTTTAATTAAAAACCGGTACAATACCCAAAATAGAATCTCTAGCAGGTGACATCTGCTAGTTGGCTATTGCAACATTTTCAAAGAAGTGGGGCTTGGTGTGAATAGACTTTACATCTCTGAAGTTTACAGAATAATTTCTTACTCTCGCCTTACATTTATAATAGGATATATGTTCACCGCCATCAATTTCAATTGCCATTAATTCGAAAGAGTTTATTTATAAAGTTGTGTCTCAATTTCTGTTTCAGGTAACAAGCCTACAAATCCCATACAAGCTCAAGTCATGCACAAATAAACAAATGCCTCACAAAACTCTGGAAGACTTTATACGACAATAGAAAACATATTCTCTGATAACTAAAGTCTTGAGCTACATGCAAGTAAGCTCATGTACGATAGATGGCAAGGTTAAGTGGCCCAGGACACTGCAAAGAATAGAAGGTAGCGAGACGAGGTGATTGGTAGCAGAGTGAGGTCGAACTATCCCAAGACTAGGGAGTGGTTGGTAGCAGAGCGTTGTCAAACCTTCCAGAACAATGTGTGAGACGACGGTGAAGGATAAGAAGGTGGGGGAAGAGGGGGTAGAGGGATGTAAGGAGGGGAAGGGAGTGCCGGCAGACGAGCTACAAGCATGGCAGGGGATGACGTGGCGGCAACGAGCAGGTTACCTGGTCAATAACATCACGGTGGAGCCTATGCTCGCGTGCTACATTATGCCCAGTGTACTGGCCAGTCTTGCCACTCAGAACCTCAACCTGGAGAAGGCATGCCGAGTCAACCTGCGCTATAGTGATGAAGTGTGCGACGCTCTATCAGCTCGAGAAACTGCTAACTACACAGCGCAGGAAACAGAGGTGAGTCCCACCATCATCACTTCCTGAAGTTCCAGCAAAAAAAATCAATTGTAAACATTCTAGAATATATTTACCAGTTCCTGTGTACAATATTTATTGTATTTGTCTTACTGGTGTGCTATTCGTATCCTTGAGCCGATTTGAACAGTAAATAATTAGCTCAGTAATGTTTAGAATACTATTTTACATTGCTTTTCACCAAATCAACCAGAACACTAATTTTCACAATGCTATTATATTCTACTAGCTTTCTGTGGACCATAGGATAGCACTTTTTTACACTGAGAAGAATAACTGAGCGTTATTATTACTTTACACAGACCTGGGTTCCAAACATAATGGAATAGTACATGCTGGTTGAAAACCAAAAATTTTCCTGATTTCTAGCTGCAGTTTACTCTATGTATCAATATATGTTTTCCATTGTTGTTCGTTGTGTTGCAGTGCATAAACATCTACACACATGCAGTAACCACACTAGAGAAACAAGTGGCTATTGCTCATCAGTTTTTGTACAGTGGTTTCTTTACGTTTTACATTTATAACTGTCATAATTTTCAAGCATCTATTTGTCATACTGGACTTACGAATGCGAATGGACAAAATGATCACGACATTCCATAATATAAGTTACTCTTAGTAAATATATGTCAGCATTGCAATAAAGCACCAAATGGAATTTATTAGACTAAGCATAGATAAATGCACAGAGCCTAGTAGTATGTAACTATTGACGATTGTGGTTTCCGAATATTTGGTATATTATCTTTCCCCAAAGTAAAATAATGTTAATTAAATAAATATTTTTCTCAGATGTTAAATAAAAATTATGTAATACAATAACACAAATAGCATGTATTAATTTCAGCAAAGTATGACAATAAGTTATCCAATTGTGATCGTTTAGATGGTTATAACAATTTTTACTTCAAAATTAATCTCAAAATAAATTTTAAGTACATAAAAAAATGTTTATCAAGTCAGTTTTTACAATATAAGAAACACACACACACACACACACACACACACATATATATATATATATATATATATATATATATATATATATATATATATATATATATATATATATATACATACATACATACATACGCACACATACAGGTTGTATCTTTATTGATGTAAAATATTTTGGGGATGTGTTCTTTACACAAAAACACGAACAAAAGTTTATGTGAACGTAGGTCTGAAAATCAATAGTTTGCGAGGAATTAAATAATGTGTCCTTGAACATGAATGGTATGAATAAGTACATTTGTCAAAAAAGATAAGTTAACATTTTCTACACCAAAATTCACAGAAAAGTTCGCAAATTAACATACCAAAATTTATCAAATTTTATTTGAATTTTAAAAACTTTTTTCCAGGATTTGTCATGGAGAAATTTTAAGAAATTTAAGAAATCGAAAAAGTTAGTTGTACGACCAAAAGTGTGCAGATAAAAATTTAAGAACCCATTTAGACAATGACATATCCGAAAATCAATAATGACCGCATTAAGACTTTACTTAAATTTCCAGGATTTGTTCCGAAAAAAAATTGAAAAATCTAAGGAATTTGTTTAATGGTGCAAAAAAATTGGGGTTGCATTCCTTACAAAAAACATATAAATATGTAATTGTACTTGAGTGCTAAAACTATTTATTTCAGAGTTACATAGTTATTGGTAAATTCGTAACAGCAAAACATGTGTACTTTGATGGCTACAACATGAGCTTTCAATTGTTCAAGTTCTAGCTCCAAAACTAAATAAATGCACAAAAATGAATTTGAAATATTGTGATACAAATTCCATTGTTATTGAAACAACTAATCCTGTGGAATGTTACAGAAAATGTTCAAAATGTCTTCCCCCTACTTCAGTACATGCTGTAAGTTTGCATTCCATGCTTCGGCATACTCTATTGTAAATCCCTGGAGTGTGTCGTATTTCATCGAACCCATGTTGGATACACTTAATGTTAGGAACAGGTATTGCATACACTAAAGACTTTAAATGCCTCCTGACAAAGAAATCCATTATATTCAGATATGGTGGTGATCGATCAGGCCAAAGCAATTTATCCCCCTTGACCAATCCATCTCAGTAGAAATCGATGATCCAAATACTGGCGTACTATGAGACGGAAGTGAGCGGGAGCACTATCGAACAGTGGTGAAGCTTGAATTGTTCATTGGCAAACGGTTATTAGCAATGACTATACATAACTGTCATCTACCCGAGGAATCATTTGACTGGTAGGGGAAACCAAAAGCGTGAAAGAGACGAGGAGCAAATTCTACAATAATACACCTAGGTCTCAGCGATACAACTGCCATTGGGCATAAATCACATTGTTTGGATGATGTCCAGAGGTTCATTACCGAGTAAATTTTGCAACTCAATTTTGAGGAACTGAAAGTATGTTTCTCCAGTCAGACGTTGATGGAATAAATAGGATCCAAGAAGATGACATTTAATGATTGCACCCCACACATTTAGACTGAATCTCTACTGATTTATGTTATGATGCACTTCATGAGGATTGTCATAAGCCCAGGTATGACTTTTATGATAATTAGTGATACCATCTCGCGTAAAACCTGCCTTATCAGTAAATAAGATGAACGCCAAAAAATTTACGAACACAGCACATTTCCGTAACATTCGTCGGCAGAATGTTCTCTTCGGTTCAAAATCAGCTACATTTAATCCTTGCACCCGCTGACAGTGATGAGAGAAAAGGTTTTCATGCAGGATTCTTCACACAGTCATGTGACTAACACTCTCCCTTACTGCGATTTGTCTTGTGCTATTCTCTGGATTATCATCTACGCCACGAAAAACATTTTCATCAAACTCAATGCTTCGTACCTTTCTTGGTCTTCCAAGAGCTTAAACACATCTCTCGAATGAGCCGTCTCCCTCAAGAAATGGTGTATTCTTCTAAAAGTTCTTGGACAAGGTATCTGCGTGTCAGGATACCTCTTTGCATAAAATACATGTGCTTGTAAATAATTTCCATCCGCAAGACCATACGTGTATCCATATCAGTCTGTTCACTCATTGAATATATCTCTTTTAAATACTAATGCTAAACAACTCACATAAGATGTAACCACAACTCACTTCCTTCTCTCACATTACAGACATCAACAATGAACACAAAACTGGCAAACAATAAACAAACGTCGTTGCCATGGAGGTAGAAATAAAATGGTTAATATTACTAACTCTAAGCATCTACCGTTAATATTCTACCTAATGCTTAGCATGCACGTCATTTGCTGTTACGAATATACCAATAGCTGCGTAAGACCAAAATAATTAGTTTTCGAACTCAAATCCAATTACATTTTGTATGTTTTTTATGCAAGGAACGTACCCCCGAATTATTTGGCATAAATAAACGAAATCTTAAGATTTTTTAAATTTAATGGTTTTCCGGGATAAATCCCGAAAATTTAAGTAAGAGCTTAACGTGAATATTATTGAATTTTGGATATGTTATTGTAAAAATTGCGTTCTTTAGTTTTTATCTTTTCACTTTTGTTCGTACGACTAACCATTTTAGATTATCGAATTTCTTTTTCAATTTTTCTGGGACAAATTCCGGAAAAAAGTTTTAAAAATTCAAACGAAATTTGATAATTTATGGTATGTTAATCTGCGTATTTTTCTGTTAATTTGATGCAAATATTTTTAACTAAATTGTATACGTATATATATGTATGTATACACACACAGAGCATCCAGAAACAACCACATGATAAGAACACTATGCGAATCCTGGACTAAACTGGAGAAAAATATTAATGGGAAAATGATAACATTTTATACGCAGTGTGACAACATTGCACAGCAGTTAGTTCCATAGTTATCTTAGTACTTCTGCTCTGACCTGCATGTCATGGGTGCTGGTAAAAATCACGAGCAGTCCATACATGATTTTACATTTACTAGACATAACATACATATAGAAGTAAAGTTAAAGAATTTTAAGTAACCCCCGACATAAAAAAAAACTCTAAAAGGTAAAAAATTATAATTGCTCTCTTGGCCTTTTAAAGCACCTATTCATATTTTGATGATGAGCGTTATCAAGTCAGGGGACCGCTATGTGAAGAAGTATAATTAGTTATACACATGTGTAAATAATAGAAAATGCCTTCTAGTTTTATACGTCAATCTTACAAGGTCTACTAAGTTCGTGCAGTGTTTCGATGTTGTACAATTAAGAGATGTTCGCTTGATAGCCACAAACGATGCACGGTGTGGGGCTAGCCCCCTCCCCCCTAGGGTAGCGACCCGAACGGGCAGACTCACCAGGGCAGTTGTCTTTGACGGTTGTGTCTATTTTGCGAATTTTGCAGAGTAAATTAATCAAGACTTGGATATTGTTGTTTTGCTACATGCCAACGTTGTTTACATAGAGTAAGTCGTTGAATAATCCCTACTTTCATTGTAATCAGTATTATTTTTATTTTTATTCTCCTTTTTTTATTTAATTAGCGGTCCCCCGATGTGACGACGCTCATTATCAACATATTAATAGGTACGTTTAATGAGGTTAAAAGGCCAAGAGAGAAATTTTTTTTTTCTTTTTAGAGGTTTTTGTGTCGGAGATAACCTAAAATTTTTAAATGCTGTATTACTTTTATTTCATTATTTTTAAATTACTCGCATACACCACACATTATTAAAGATTTAAGTAATGCAAGAACGCACGTTTTGAGTTTCAATATGAATTGATTTATTATTTGTACTTCTTTTGTTATCTTTAATACTTTGTTTGTAAATAAGCATTTATTACAAATAAATTTTTTTTTGGTAGGATGATAATAGTAATTCTTTTATGTTTAGGAGATTATTTCGTAGATTTAGTTTACGGTTGCAGAGTTTAATTACTATTAAGTTTATTTGAATAGGTTATCATTATATTTGTGTAAGCTTCAGTGAAAGTGTTACACATGCGAATTGTGAGAAGAACTAAATACCAAAAAAGCTCAAAATGAAGCCAAAAGGCGCAAATTAACGCAGCCTGAAGACTCCACTCCAAAAAGACAACAGTTTTTGATATCTGAAGCTACTCGAAAGGCTGAACTGCGCAGTCAAGACAGTCCACAGACAGACAGCGTTGTTTGGAGAGGTATGCGTTGACTAAATCTTTGCAGAGAATTAGAGAAAGTTATGTATAACGTAGTTTACTTCACACAATAAATACTAGGAATACCATTATTTCATGATCTAATGAAACTCCAGAGCTACGCCACGTGGCCTTAAGTCGTGTAAAAAGTTTGCAGGGTGTTGCAATTTGTGAACTTTAAGAAAGTAATTTGATAATCTTCATGACAAATCTGCTTCAGTTGAACTGCAAAGATTACGAAACGCATTACTGTAACTGTTATATGTCTAGGATTCATCGTTTACAATGTCACTGACAACAATGACTATTAGCTGCTAAGCAACACTTCCTTGAATAAATAGTTAAAAACTAGAAAATAGCTCATTATGTTTAAACAGCTGAACAGATTTCCTGGAATGATAACTAAGAACCATCTCATTCATGTCAGCTTTCAAACAAAAAGACACCGCATTAAAATAGGTCCATTCGTTTAGGAGCTACGATGCCACAGACAGACACACATATACACAGATACTCACACATACACATCAAATTTATAACACCCCTCTTTTTGCGTCGGAGGTTAAAAATAATACCTGCCTGGAGTGCAAGACGGGACTGTATCCATACAGTGTTGCCACATTGTGCACGTAAAATAACTTATAACATTTTGCCGTTTACGTTCCGTCTCCAGTTTAGTCCAGAAATCGTGTTGTTTACTTGCTATATGTTTGTTTACGGATATCCTGTGTTTGCTTGGAAATGCAATTTTATAATTAGATTATGATTTCCAACTGTAACTTTGCACTCTAGTTAAAATCATGTGATATGCTTAGCATTTGAAAAGGAATTTTAGTCTGAACACTCATTGAATTACTGATTAGTTATTAACTTTAACGTAAGTTCCATATTTCAAAATTGATAACTGCTATACAGGTAGAAATTGCTCTTGTAGGTGAATACATGCTCGGTGTAATGTGGCTGATGGAAGCTCACGTTGTATTTGTGTATGGTTACAGGTGCAGCAGCTGGTGGCTGGCATGACAGTATGGAAGACTATCCTGCAAAGTGCCATACCTTCACTGCTCATGTTGTTCATGGGCGCATGGACAGACAGACGAGGCCGGCGCAAGCCATGCATGTTGCTGCCCATCCTGGGCGAGTTTCTCACCAGCATCGGCCTCATTCTCTGCACATTCTTCTTCTTCCAGCTGCCCATGGAGGTAAGTCATTCTTCCATATGCACATGCAAGGTGATTCCTCCAACTGTCTCTGCTCGTTTTACTTCACCTTCACTCTCCCAAGTTAGAGGTGGCAGAAATATATCATTCAGGCAACTAGCTATTCAACACTGTGATCCTGGATTGATTTGCGGTGATAAGTTTCCTGAATTCCATACATAAAGAACTTGCTGGACATTGTCTTTGGCAGGCAATAATTTTTTAAGCACTTATGATTCCTTTCCTGTAGTATTCTGTTGCTGCTCCATCATCAGTCCACATCCTCCTCGTGAGAATTCAGTCGCTTCACCATCACAGGGCATCATTTCGAGTCATCCTTCAGAGCTTGACAGACGTGCAAAGTTAAAAGATTGCTGGGTGGAATGCCATGGTCTCGTGTATACATGCCATGCACTACTACTAATAATATTATCAAGAGAGATCAATCACTCGCTGTTAAGAACTCTATTTCATCCTCCTCTTGACCTTCCTATCCATTACTAGTGTCCAGTCTTCTATTATCAACTGTGTTAATATCGACCGCAGTTATTTACTTTTTTCTGTTCTTTTACTAATATTGTGATGTCCATGCAGACAGTGGGGAGAGCACGATAAGAAGATAGAGTTGTCTTGTGGTTGGTGATGCAGGTTGCTGGAGTAGTGGAGGCACTCTTTCCTGCCATCACGGGGGGCTGGTTCACCATGTTCATGGCGACCTTCAGCTACATCGGTGACGTCACATCCGTGGAGATGCGCACTCTCCGCATTGGCGTCGTCAACGTGTTCGTGTCGCTCGGCGTTCCTGTCGGTATGGCACTCAGTGGCGTCCTGTACCGCAAGATCGGCTTTTACGGCATATTTTCCATCTCGGCAACACTGTACGTCATGAGCTTCTGGTATGGCATATTCGGCATCAAAGAGGAGGCCAAACCGAGGCCGCCCAAGGGCGATGGAGGTGGCAAGACGTGCGCCTTCCTGCGGGACTTCTTCGACGTGGGTCACGTTGCCGAGACTTTCCGTGTCGCCTTCAAGAGCGGCAAGGATCAGCGGCGCATGCGTGTCATCATGCTCATGGTCGCCTGCATGGTCATTATCGGGCCTATGCATGGTGAGTACTGATCTCTTCTATTCATGTCAATATATCTTATCATGCTCATGGTCACCTGAATGGCTATTATCGGGCCTATGCATGGTGAGTACTGATCTCTTCTATTCATGTCAATATATCTTATCATGCTCATGGTCACCTGCATGGCTATTATCGGGCCTATGCATGGTGAGTACTGATCTCTTCTATTCATGCCAACATATCCTATCATGCTTATGGTCGCCTGCATGGTCATTATCGGGCCTATGTATGGTGAGTACTGATCTCTTCTATTCATGTCAATATATCTTATCATGCTTATGGTCACCTGCATGGCTATTATCGGGCCTATGCATGGTGAGTACTGATCTCTTCTATTCATGCCAACATATCTTATCATGCTTATGGTCGCCTGCATGGTCATTATCGGGCCTATGCATGGTGAGTACTGATCTCTTCTACACTGTTAGAAAAAATTTCCGTGAAATTATGGAAAAGTACTGGCAAAAAATTATCCAGAAATCTTCGTAAAGTAACGGACACCAGTTTTTCTTGATAACGGAACCCTCCGTAAAATTACAGACAATCCATTTTCTGCAAAAATATTAAATTTCTTTAATCTACTGGCACTCCATTTTCCAGAAATTCTAAATTTACTTATTAACTATGATATCTCGAGAATCTTGCGCACTGTTTAGTAACCTGAAAATTTTTCGTACTGGCTGGGATTGCCAGGCAGAAGCTCTAACCACTGTACCAAAGTGACAATTTACAAGTAAGTGAGTTCCATGCAGTGGTAAGATATAAACTTTGTAAGAGACAACTCTTGTATTTGACATCCTGGTTTTAGAGAACTTTATTAGTTACATTATGAGAAAAAGATTTTATTCAGTAGAAATGAATAACTTTAAAGGTACATAAACCCTAGTGCGAAGCACAGAGAACAGGAGTGATTTTTTTCAGCTGTGTTGAAGCAAGGAGAATACAAGATGTGTGTGGCCGTTGAGTGGCGTAGGCTAGAAGGGTATGTTCTAAGGAAAAGGAAGGGGCAGGAGAGGCTACAGGGGATACTTTAAGACAGGACATCGGGAAATCATAAGGAGAGGAGGGTTATGACAGGGAGGGGGTATGCCATAAGGGTAGAGATAGGCTAGTACAAACATAGGGTGCAGGAGAGTGAGCAGACATCCACTTCCCCCTAATGGTGTTTATGCATAACTTGTACCAAAATAGTCCACTCCCCTCACTTCCCCCCTCTTTCCCCTGCCCAACCCCTTCTAGGGCATGGCTTAAGCCCTCAACCAATCACAGACCTCATGGCACTTAGGTGCTATTCGTACTGAAAGACCCCAACAACCAATCCTAGCCTAGGACACGCCCCCCTAATGGCTCTGTAGCCCAATAGCAGCACCCGGGGGAGGGGGGACTATTGCTATTCTAAGGCACCTTGTGCTGGTTTTGTTCCCAGTTGGACTAAAACACCCACGTGGTCACTACTCTGAACACTTCCGTCACTTACTGGACTGTTCGGCCCTTTGTCCATGCGCGAACCAAGTCCTTGTTTGTATTGTTATTCTCTTCGCGGCAAAGTGTGGACAATCAGGAAGCAGCACTTAACTTATATTACCTTAGCTTGTCTTGTCTTCTTTTCGCTTAGTACCACTGTGCATGCACATTTACTCCAGGATTCGTGGTGATTATTAATACCACTTTTTTTAAAGAAACACAGTACAATATACTTTAAAATTGCAGAAACAGAGTTCCATGAATTTATGGAAAGTTACTGTCAAACATCCGTAAACTGGCAATAAGGACAAATTTCCGTAAACAAAAAATACGGAAGCCACTTCCGTAAATTTACGGTACTTTTCTGTAAATATTTCCGTGAATTTACGGAAAATTTTAACAGTGTATTAATGTCAACATATTTTATCATGCTCATGGTCGCCTGCATAGCTATTATCGGGCCTATGCACGGTGAGTACTGATCTCTTCTATTAATGTCAACATATCTTTTCATGCTCATGGTCGCCTGCATGGTCATTATAGGACCTGTGCATAGTAAGTACTGATATATTCATGCCAACATATCTTAAGAGGTTCTGAAAGTTTGCATAAGTTAACACTCTCGACACTGGCAGAAATTATTGAGTGATAAAACCTCTTTGAATAATCTTGGCCCAAGACTGTGTAAATCCGAACATTCCATTTGTTGTCGTACTTCACTTTTGCGATTACTTTAGCAAACACGTCCAACTATACTTCAACTTATGTACCAACAAAAGTTGCTACTCTTCTGCTGTGTCTGAAGGCGGCACCCCAAACACAAACATCTATACACCAACCACACTACAGATATTTGTGGTTCTTACGTCGAGTGGTTTCTTCCAGCTACACTACACTTTCTGAACGACTTATTTTTTACTGCATTGTTTTGTCATACTTACGAATGTTATTGTTCCTAAAGATGCATGAGGTTCGATAAGCGAAATTAGTGCTAGTTAATATTTTACAGTATTACAAAGTAATACTAAAACTGACATTTAAATAAAAAGAAAACAATTGTGGTTAAGAAGTCTTTCATACTTTGCGAGCCAATACGTTACTAGCATGATATAATTTTATGTCATTATTATTTTTTACTTTTTTTCATTACAAGAAAATATGCAAAAGAAACACTTCCTCATTCAAAAAAATATTTTAGTGCAAATATGGTAGTGTGGTTTTCTATGCATACATTTTTCTATAATCATTTTCAAATTCCTGCAAAATTAAATAAATGATTGTTTTAATTAATTTCTTTATTTAAGGACTTTGTGCGAAGTTAAGACTTTCGCCTTCCCTTACACTTAACCACATATAATACAGTTTACAAACATACATGTGTATTTAACAAAAGTAAAACTATAAGTTCAATAAACACTACAAAATTAGTAAGTGATTAATTAATTTAACTAAATGCACTAATTTTTTTCAAATTCTTTTACATATAAGTAAATAACTGTAATATCACCACAAGTAAATAAAAAAACGAAGATAAATATTTTTACAGTGATACTTCAAATACGCCATTAGTCGTTTTTAAAAATACAAGTATTGTGTATGTTATCTAAATATTAGTGCATGTATAGCAACGTGGCTATAGACTAAACTTACGGGAGGTTATGTGTATCTGATTAACAGCATTATAGAATATAATAAAAGTATTGTTCATAAAAAAAATTATAATGCTTCGTGATGTAAATGTGTAAAGGGCTATTCACCTATCAACTAGTTAAGTTTAGAGTATATTAAAGAAACTTCATGTCTAATAAAATTTATATTTTGAGAAAATTTTAAATTCTAAACACATATAAAAATAATTAAAGAAAATCACTACAAATAGATACAATAGATAAAGAAGCGCCATACTTCTACTCCACAAGATGTTTAACTAGCAACAAATGTGTTTTAAATTACGTTTGAAACTGCTTAGGTTTGAGCATATATTTAGTTCATTGGGCAAATCATTCCAAAGCCGAGCAGCAGACACCGTAAAAGATTGGGAGAAAAATTTTGTTTCATGTTTAGGTACCATGAGTAGCAACGTTTCGCAAGAACGTTTGTGGAGATTATGATTTACACAGAGTGACTGAAATCTGTCAAGAAGATATTTAGGACTTCTGGATGTAAGAGTATTTTAAGTAGGTACTGCGAATGCAGCCTGTGTCTTTCTTCCAGTTCGAGCCAATTGAGATTTTTGTAGTAGTAGCTGATATGATTCCGACGTTTCAAGTTAAGTATATAGCGTCCACATTTGTTTTGTAATCGCTGCAGTCTTGCAGCTAATTCGCATGTTACATCACTGTATGCAACATCGTAGTAATCGATGGTAGGGAAAATAAGTGACTGTACAGTTGTTTTTTTTTTCGTATCTACTGGAATAATGATTTTCATGCTCTTACGAGAGTGTAAAGATGCAAATACATACCTGCAAATTTTGTTGACATGATCTGTCCAATTATGAAATTCATTCATTTTAATGCCCAAATTAGTTACTGTTTTTGTCGTAGGAATTTGTTGGTCCTTTACAAAGATCGTGTACCGAGTGAAGCGATTGTACTTTTTAGTTATTTTTATTCAATTATGGTGTAATGAGCTGAGTCGTAGTGGCATGTTTGAAGCAGTTTTACTTTCTCTAATAAAATAAATAAACGGCCAAATAACAATGAATATTCGCGATGAGATCAGAATGCTGCTTACTGTTCTTCCACACGAGATTTTACGTAAGTACTAAATCGTAAAATAGTGGTAGAAAAAATACGTTACATGAAGTGAACAGGTTACCCATTGTCCTTCAGAACAAGACGTTATGTAAGAAACTGGACGAAACGACTAAATTTATGTGCCACAAGTTCACATGACGTGTGATGAAGCTGGCACACAGCGAACCTCAACACCTGTTTGAAAACAGTTTGCTTGGTTACTAACTTCTTGCATTGCATTACATTGAAAACGATATGCAGTTACATTTTATATTATTGAATTGTATTCTTGACAAATTATGTGCAATTACACTTTGCATTGTTGCACTGCAATACGTTGAAAAACGATATGCACTTACACTTTGTATTGTTGCATTCCAATATGTTGAAACATGACATGCAATTCCACTTTATGTTATTGCATTGCGATTTGTTGACAAATGACATGCAGCTACAACTAGATTCAGTCATGCAGCTACACTTTATCTTAATCCGCATTTGAGGCTGCAGTGGTGTAGTGGTTAGACTGCCCGCCCACCTCCTGTAATAATCGATCAATTCCCGTTACGGTTCGCTCGCGATTGTCGCATGTGGGAAAGATGGACGGCGTTGACTTCGGGCAGCAGACTTTCTTGTGTTACTCTCATTCCTCCTGCTCTCGCATTCCTTTGCTGCTCCATGCTCATCTCATGTCATCCTCTCCAGACGTCGCTGTGTTAGTATTCAGTGCAGCAATCTGCTGCATAAAAAGTCTGGTTCGCAGACCACGCGGAGTAACATTGTCAGTGTATGGCCGCCTGGCCCAGAACTACTATGAACTTTCTACTAACACTCTGGCGGAGCAAAACAACGGAGAATGGGAGATACTTGACAATAGAGCGTCGTTCGGAAATCGTGACCTGCGTGTTGTTCTACGATAAAATTCACTTGCAGTTCTGAACTAAGGGCCGATATTATAAACCTCTTTCGAATGACAACCAACTGCTATCCCCATAGAGAAAGCATTGGTGAACAGTTCGTTCTCATTCGAAAGCCGTTTATAGATACGGCCCTAAATCATTAAGCCACTCGTTATAAAAACACTACCGTTATATTCATCTTCAACCGCTTTAAATCTTATATTGGGTGTTACATTCCACATACGTCATGTGGCGAAACATAATCATAATTGCCGGTACTGTACAAGGCAAGGATCTGACGCTAGTACAGACATCACTATATTTCCGTGACTGATGCTGAGTGGCTGATGTTGGCCCTAGTGGTTTGTTACTCTACCTTGACTTAATATATATTTTACTCTGACAGGTTACATTGGACATTTTAACGGATATGATTTACAAGTTCTTGTCAGGCCAAACATTTTAACCAGGCAAAGTGAAGTGGTCTTTTTAATAAAATAATCATTACTTAAATAAGTAAAATTCCCAGTGTTCTGAGTTTATGGCAAGCTGCTGAGCGTCGCATCGGCGTCAATTCAAGGAGGCATGGCTTCCGTTACGGTTTGACGAATAACTGGACGTCGCCGATTATACAGCCGGTCGAAGTTGCTTCCTGACTACAGCCACACCTCCTTGCAATGAGTCTCCAGCTATCCTGACCACTTGACTGTTAATTTATTCATTTTGTTCACACATCAAATTATTACAAAAACTTCTGTTTTATTACATTGTTGTTAATGATTATATATATTTACATAAACCATTAAATATTAATTACAAATTAATTACAAATAACTCTTTGCCTTTCTTACAAGACGGCCCCTGATTGGCTGCCCCCTAACCTTATCTTTCTTGGATGGCGTATACCTGCATCACTTGAAGTGTCTACCCTATCCTTCCCTTCCTTAGCGAAGCAAGAAATATGGGCTTAATTTTTTGAAAACCGCGAAGCTGCCCGTCGCTGAAGACACTGCCTTGCTGTACAAGATAGTGATGCAGCATTGTCTAGAGTCCCTGTGTTGTGACATGTTTCTTGTTCTGACATTGTGAAGGAAGGGGGCAGATCCCTGGCAATGTACATTTCTTGGAACCTCGTTCCCAGGTCTCCAGGACCTCTCTTAGCTTTCACAAACATTATTTACGGTAGAAATTGTTATATTACCCTTATGCATATATTTATAACTTATTCATATCGGCTACTCAAAACGCAGATTACAAACGTTTGAAACTTAGAATATTGTGTGTTCTTTAACTATTCCTGCAATGGGTTAGGAAAACAAACTGAACCATTTCTTTAGACGTACGCCTTTGGAAGCGAATGTTGTCATGTTGAAAAAATAAATTCTCTAAAAAATAAAGCCGGAAAAAACTGTTTTAGCGGTTCTCAACAAACAATTATCATTCTGACAGTTCAGGAAAGGAATGTTGTATCACGAAAGGCGACACGATTACAAAAATAAAAAATAGAATAACAAAAACACAAATTTGTTCCGCAGTAGAATATAGTAGCTGAATAAAGAAAGACGACACAAATAAAATAACAATAAAATAAAACAACAAAATAAGATATACGAAAAATGGCAACAAAATTTGATGAGGACAACAGTGACAACACCAGCGACAAGAGATATGAATGGAATGTGAACATAGAAATCATAACAAAGAGGAAACAAACGAAAGTAGCAGGCAACCTTCGACGACGAATGTGACATTTTCGGGCTTGAGACCTGTCACCGTCTTCAGGCGCATGTACAGACTGAGGAACTCAAGTAGACAAATTTGAAAATTCTGTAAATATAAGTAGTATTAAAACTTGTTTAGATTAAAATACTTTTAAAAGGTAGGCATGTATGGCTTCCTAGTCTTACTCAGAATGGATGCACAAATCATACTCCCAACTCGAGAGAAAGAAAGCAGTGAATATCCCCAACATGAGAGAAAGAAAGCGGTGAATATCCCCAACATGAGAGAAAGAAAGCGGTGAATATTCCTAACATGAGAGACAGAAAGAAGTGAATATACACAACATGAGAGAAAGAAAGAAGTGAACATTTCCAAAATGAGAGAAAGAAAGCACTGAACATATTGAACATGAGATAAAGGAAGCAGTGAATATATACAATATGAGAGGAAGAAAGTAGTGAATATTCCGAACATGAGAGAAAGGAAGCAGTGAATATACACAACATGAGAGAATGAATGAAGTGCATATACGTAACACCAGAGAAAGGAAGCAGTGAATATTCCTAACATTAGAGAATGGAAGCAGAGAATATATACAACATGAGAGAAAGAAAGTAGTGAATATATGAGAGAAAGAAAGCAATGAATATTACAAACATGAGAGAAAAAATGAAGTTCATATTCCTAACATCAGAGAAATGAAGCAGTGAATGTTCTTAACAAGAGAGAGAGAGAAAGTAGTGAATATACACAACATGAGAGAAAGAAAGCAATGAATATACACAACATGAGAGAAAGAAGGCAATGGATATACACAACATGAGAGAAAGAAAGTAGTGAAGAAGATGTAGGAATGAGTGGACTCAGTCCCAGCCGCTGAGTCCAAAGACAAAGGCAGCAGCTCAGTCAGCGAGAACGCATCACTAAAGGAGAAGACACACACGCAGCGCTCAGCTATAACAGAAACAAGGATAGATGACAAATTTTCACGCCTATGCCTTCCCAATTTCAAACTGACATAAAAGTAAATAATTTTGTTAACGAACTATTTGCAAAGAATTGTACATTTTTATGATAGCAATTTCAAACAAATTCACAAATGTTATGTTTCGGCTTAGTGAATACAGATTGTCATAAATTGTTATAATTTTTGCAGTTGACTTCAGTGGATTTTGTGCCGTTACTTCGATGATTTATAATGTTTTATTCATTCACAAGATCATGCAAAATATTTAACAATTGACTAAGGCACCGTTAAATATTTTACAACACAAGTTTTTGGCTTAAAAATAATGTAGAATATGCTCTTTAAATATCTTATTATAAAATGCAAGACTATTACCGCTTTTTAAAAGTAATTTTTATTTTCACCATTATATTTTCTAAACTGTATAAAAACTTTTTGACTTCTATTACCTTTCATAGAAAAAGGAAATGTAAACTTAAGGAACAATTCAATAATTGATAATATGCATAATGCACATATAAGTATATATAAATAAATATATATGCATTATTTGTGTATGGTCAATATCTATTTCAGAAAAATCGATTTCTTATTCCTTATGATATTTTTTTCTTCTCGCAGGCTTACATAGTGTATTAATTATTCATTTTCTTGCGCTCAAAGCTGATTTGCAAGAAATTCAAATATTAGATTTATTTTTCTGTACTACCTGTTCATGTCTTTTAAATTATTTAGTATACTTTTGTTATGTTCCAGAATGAATTAATAATTCAATTATAAAAATCTTATTGTTTTGAATTTGTGACAAGATATCATGCGTTTCGTCATGTGTATACAAGGCACATGTCGCACTTAGACGAATACTCTGACGTCATCGATATAAACTACCCCAACCAAGAGTTCTTATATGGCGGGCAAATCAATTCGTGCACTCACGGTAACATCTTGTGTACTCTGCTGGCTGGCACCAGGTTTTTAATGAACTCAGAGTTGCTATTGTAAGCGCGACTGGCCGTGAGGGGCGTGAAGGTGGTGGGGCCGGGTGCTGGGCAAGCGGCTCTTAAGAGGGTGTAAGGGGAAGTACATGGCGTGGGGAGTCCGGCATGTTCGCGAACGGTGCTGGGGTTTTTATGATTTTGCTAGCATAAACATATGTTTCCATATCTTTAAGCTAGCATATGTTTATGCTAAAATATCTCTAAATAATTTTATACTTGTCTATACAATACGAGTGCATAAACATAAGCTAGCATAAGAATATGATAGCATACATAGTAAGCACAGGTGGTTTCTATTTCAACGATTTTTTATGATGGGAAAAAATAATACATTGTTGCGAAGTTGAATCAAAGGTCAAGTTCAATGACAAATCAAAGATAGTGACTATTAAGTTACCCAAGATAGCCTTCAAGAGGTAATAATTTTAAAATACACAATAAGACCGGCCTAGGTAAGGGACTTCTGTTTGTTAAAACGACTTTAAAACTTTACCTCAACATAATATTACAACTCACCGACTGCTACTTCACAAGATTCACAATACCTGTTAAATTCATCAGTGGTTTCATCTGCTTCATTGTTGAGTACTACTACATTGACAGAAGACATGAGTTCCTAGGGGCAGTGCGAGTTTTATACAACATGCAACAGAGTCAATTGGAACAAAGTGTATACATACTAAGCCCTTTTATGTGAATGACGAACTTAATAATAATGTTTGACCTGCAGAAAACAGCTAATATACTAAGAAAATACAATTTGATCAAGTAACCTCAGAAGACGGAGGAGACTGACGAAGATCATTCAGACACACTCTCGGATCTCCCTAGTGAAGTATCTACGAGGGGAGATACGAGGATGACTGAAGACTAACACAATGGTTATGATTTTCCCGATGGTCCTAACGACCTGGTGGACAGACTTTTCATATTTATGCATGTAAAGGAGTTTTACTTATAAAAACTATAAGGGTGATATTTCCGCCTAGGATGCATGATATGTAATCCTTTCATACATTGCAACACTTGAAGTTAATAATCAATCCAACAAATGACAGTCGTAAATTAGAAAGTAAACAAGATGGCGATTAACAATATTGCTGAACGAAAAGTTATTTGTTTCGAATTTTTTACAATTTTTTAAATTTGTGAATATTTTGGAAAATGTAAATATTTAAAAAAATTTTGTAATATTTTTTAAAATTTGATACCTACTTTGAAGTCTAGGGTCAAGTTCAAAAGACAAGGTAAAATCCGTGAGTGTCAGGTTACATTATGGTAGAGGCACTCCACTTAAGTATGTGGGAGGAGTCTTCTTCAGCAGGCTCCTGTCCTAGAATTCCAGAAACTACTCTACTAATATGTGTTTTTATTAGAGATTAACTTTGAAATGAACTAGAAATGTGGTTATCACATTAATTTTTTTTTCAGTAACTCGTCTAGGAAATATTTTCGAACCTTTATATATAAAATGACAAAGACGTTAAATTGACTGAAGATCGTCCTGAGCTGGGAAGTATTGTTATTGAAATATTAAAAATTATGTAGCCTATTGTTCGGGGTTTCACAGGGAACTTTCATTTCCTTCCCGTCGATCTCATCTCATCACTGCTCCATACTCATCTCACCTCACTTAATGTATTCCTCGGGCCGGAGGACGACAGGCCTGCGCTGCTCCATACTCACCTCATGTCACATAGCTAGTGGAGCAACCGGCCCAACTCTCAACCCGGCCTTGTCTCATACACACTGTGACCCTGCCATAGGGCGGGAACACGTAGTGGTTTACATTTCACGTGACTTATTGTTGAATATGAAGATTACACTTCAAACTGAGCGAGGTGGGATAACTGCAACATGTTGTACTCGCATTCGGGGGAACCCGGGTTCGATCCCCGGCTACGGCCATCCTGATTTAGTTTTCCCGGGGTTTGCCAGAATCACTCCAGGTGAATGCTGGGATAGTTCCTTGACAAAGGCCATGGCCGACTCCTCTCACAGCTGCTGTCATTGTACCTAGTGTGTCACCGTCTCTTACCGACCTCACTGTCGACGAGACGTAACGCCCACTTACCTTACACAGTCAACGTAGTTAAAGAAAAACATACCAAATATCCTAAAATAACTGTATGTTTGATTTGCTGGCTGTTTATAGATAAAAAATAAGTTCCAACTGGAACATTATTTTTTACTTTTGCCATAAAGGATCTGTTCAATAATTCACAATTTGACATGCCTGTTTCTATAACTGTAGGTTTTGAAAGCTGCACACCGATTATATGCTTCATTGACACAGGACATGGCCGTATCCCTTTCAGTTTCCTGTCAGTCCCAGCCACTGGTGGCGTATCAAGCCGTATTGTGCTGTTCGTCTCAGAATTATTATATATATATATATATATATATATATATATATATATATATATATATATATATATATATATATAATGTCGACTGACATTGCCTCAGATATGTCCAACGTATAAGAAGTGTCACCTCGGAGATGGCATTCACTCAAGTTGCGTTAAATAGAGTGTACATACTGACAAATTGCGCCCAGCGCCGAAATGTATCCAACATGTCACACACGCATTAAAACGTCTTTTTTCCCCCCAGCTGTGGTATGTCAAAACTTTTAAAACAATTACGTGATATAAAAGTTTTCCCCTTCAAATATAAGTACACGGGGACATTGTGTTATAATTTGTATAAAGAAACTTCTAGTGGAGGCTGAGCATTGAATTTTCGAGTGCGTCCTATACAAGTGGTGAGCAGGCATATTGGCAAAACCTATCACTGAAAACCGTTTTATTTTCCGTACAGGGAATTGTATTAGAGGATTTTAAATTGCATGTTACACATATGTGTGTGTATATATATATATATGTGTGTGTGTGTGTGTGTGTGAGGGTGTGT
>PNEQ01046835.1:0-42187 GCA_003012365.1 Medauroidea extradentata | reverse complement strand
TATATATATATATATATATATATATATATATAGCTGCAAAGGAATGTGTTTAAGGGGGGGGGGATGGGTACTATAGAGTACATTACAGAAAAAGCCATGAGGGTGTGTTGTGCACAGAAATAGTGCATCAAGGCTATGTACAAAACAAAGGTGTTACTCTAAGGGTACACTTTTGTATAAAATAGTAATCTTAAGCACTTGTGTACAGTAGTGCTCTAAGGGTACGCTAGAGTATAAAACTGATCTAAGGGTATGCTAGAATATAAAATGGTGCTCTAAGGGTACACTTGGATATAAAACTGATCTGTAAGGGTACATTAGTGTATAAAACTGTGCTCTAAGGGTACACTAAAGTATAAAATGGTGCTCTAAAGGTACACTAAAGTATAAAATGGTGCTCTAAGGGTACTTATAAATATATATATATATATGCTGTAAAGGTCCATTTTTATAAGAACTGTTAAAAGGATATGGTTTAAGCAAAATGTTCCAAAGGTACAATCTAAACAGAAGCAGTGCTATAAGGGTACACACACACACACACACACACACACACACACACACACACACACACACACACACACACAGAGAGAGAGAGAATACACCATAATTTATATTTTTAAAAAATTTTAATGCTTTCATTATACAGTCATGAAAATGTTCTACAACCATCTTTTAGTCTCCTACCAAATTTAAGACAACCCCCTGTATTTGCCCTACTGCAAGGGTACAAAAATTTAAATCTTTCCACAAATCCTTCCAAACAAGTCCAGAGAATAACCTCAGAAACCAAATACATAGTTCATTTTCACAAAATCTACCTGTGTATAGTTTTGGTGGTGGCAGTAACACAATAGACGACTCGAAGTACACGCCCCCTGACGGTACACCGAATGGGAAACGTACTGAAGGAAACAAAGCTTGTTTACAAACATGCTGATTTGTTAGTTAGTAATTGCAGAAAAGCAAAAATGTTGCACATTCACAGATTTGCACGTAAGGGTAATAAACATATTAGTTTCAATTTCATGGATAAGATACGCAAATACATACGATTAATGTTTACCTGAAAAAAAGAAGCAAATTCCAAACAAATAATCAATTTTCTCGACGTACATCTCATCCGGGACATGTGAAGCCAAACAGATAAATGAAGGTTATGTTAAGCTGCGGTATCCATGGAGATAGGAATTGTGTCCCACACCTAACTGACTGACTTTTCAAGTCGTCCATTGTTACACATTTTTGCATGCCTAACCACCATTTCATATTGTAAATACAACACACACACATTTTCTTAACTGCATTGCCTAGAAACCAATTTCCACAACATGTTCACACATTATTTAACAGGTGCATTCTTTTATCGGCAGGCCTAACCCTCAATTACAAATATGTATAAAAATCTAACAAGAACAAACACCTTCCCAAATATGAGGCCACGTTGGTAATCACCACAGAAAAGAACCTGCATAGAGTTAGGGAACACTTATTTTACGTGCATTTGTGGGCACAACAGAATAAGCCCTATGCGCATGTGGGCATTACAAGCGGTTTTGTTCGCATACAGCATTAAAAATATGTAGACAGCTGCCTGCAGTGATTTTTGGTGCACCAAGTTTGATGCACGTTTGTTTCATGTACAAATATTTAAGCAGCTCTTTTGTGAATTATTTTTGCAGTTACAAGTATAAACCTGCATTAATCAAATGTCAGTAACATGGTCTACCAGAAGAAATTATCATTGAAGATTAGGGGCGTGCGAAAATTCAAAATTTTGAATAGTAAATCTGTACTATACTTGAAAAACAAATACCAGATTCCCAAATTTCAAAGTATTCAAGCAATTATGAATAGTGAAATCTCATTTAAAAGCACTTGAAGGGAACTAAAAATTGTATACTGAACAGTTACTAAAAAAAACTCTTTCTAACTTAATACTGAGATTTCATAGTGAATTTTGAACAATTTCTTAACAATGATTTCTTAACAATGAGCGAGTAAAAAGGTTATTTCTATTAACAAGCATAACATAATTTAACGGATTTTCCAGTTTTCGCATAAGTTTAGAGGTTAAAATCAGTATACCAGAAAGAATTGACATTCATGTATGTTTTTGGTGTACAATTAAACCCCTTATTTACACTTTTTATGGGGACAAAGTAAAAAATTGTAAAAAGAGGGAAAATGTAAATAAAGGGAAAATCGTAAAAAGTAGTATAATTTACCTTATTATTAATTTTTTTCGTCATGTTTAGTAGAACCTAACGTATAAATCAGACACAAACACGCAAAAAACAAAATAATACTCTAGTATTTAATCAATGAATTTATCACATTCGTCACAAAAATTTAGAAAGCAAAAAATTAAGGAAAGAAAAATATATGAAATTTTCTTCTGCCTGCTTCTTTGGCTGTTCAAGGAGATAACTTGCCTCTCAAAATTATACAAGTTATCAAATGAACTAGCACTGCCCTCAGAACTTGAAATATAACTGCGCAATGTTTGAAGAGCTGCAAGTCCATCTCTTGTAGTAGGAACTGATTCTTCTTCTTCTTCTTCTTCTTCTTCTTCTTCATCATCGTCGTCGTCTCCATCTTCTTGTGAGCTGGTGATCCGACTGTTAATGTCCTCCACAGACTGAACTTCAGATGTAACCAGATGGTGGTCAATTGCCACGTAGTCCTTAAAAGATGCCTTTTGGGACAGTCGGCAATACTCTGGAACATCTTCCATGATGGTTCAGCCATCTTCTTCACTGAAACTACAACCTGCCTCTGGAAACAAAAACCCTGCCTTTGCAAAACAATTCTGGATCATGGTAACTGACCCCTTTCCACGTTCTTGCAGCAATGTGTAAGGCAGTCAAGACATCAATCTTCATTGACGAGGGATCCGTTCCACAGTCGAGCATCGTCACCGCTCTTATGACCAGGTATTTTCGATACAGGAACTTGAATGCCTGTATAATGCCCAGGTCCAGTGGCAGCAATTCATTGGTGCAGTTCGCAGGAAAAAATACAACTTCTGTGTTACGAAGCTGTATGTACTGGTCAATGAAGAAAACAATTTTCCTGTTTTGTACACCCATTTTGGCATCAAGTGCATGAAGTTGGCTCTGGAACAGTGCACTTGTCATCCACGACTTTTTGTTTGCTGTGTACTTGGTAGGCAGGGTGCGTACGTTTTTGAAACACCTGGGTTTCATAACCTTGCCAACAACATAGAGAGGTAGTTTTTCACTTCCATCAGCATTTGTAAGTAAAAGCACAGTGATTCGTTGCTTACTTAACTTTCCTCTGTGGCACTTCTCACCTTTAAAAGTGAAGGTTTTGTCAGGCAGAACACTATAAAACAATCCAGTTTTGTCTGCATTAAAAAATTTTTTCGGAGAATAGCTGGTGATCTCCTTAACTGTGTTTCCTTCCATTGTTCCACTGTCTCTTCATTCACTCTCTTGCTTTCGCCGCATACAACTTTGTGTACAACATTATGACATTGCTTGAATCTGTCTATACAACCATTGGAAGCAGTGAAATCTTCAATGCCAAGCTGGGATGCAATCACACAAGCTTTTTCTCTCAAAATGGTCCCGCTGATTGGCAGATTCGCGGCACGCGCACCCACAAACCACTCCACAAGAACATCTTCAACTTCTTTAAATTTTGATTCCTTAACATATTTCGGTTTTTCCACTTGGCTCGTACTGTGCCACATTTTCTGCGATGCTATTACGACTTTTCAAAATAGTATTGAACGTGCTGATAGGAATTGAAAGTTCTTTTGCCAAATGATCTCGTGTTCCCACCAACTCGTCTGCTTTTTGCAATTATGTTTAATTTTTCCGCCACTGAAAATGTATGCCGCTGCTTTTTCTCCATTGCGTAACCATAAACGACAGACCTTGCTGATAAATAACTTTCAGAATAAAAGGAAACTTTCTTACCAAATAACTTACTAACACGTTGTACAGGTTAAGATTACTGTTACAGGATGTTTCTCTAACCTTAGATAGCAAAAGGTTCGCAGAATGTAAATGCACAGTAGTTTGTGATCACAATATCGTTAGCGCTAGTGCGATATATCGATAATATAGACAGCGCTCGCAGCGGAAATATAGCTACAACTTCGTCGCCATCTTTAAACGCCAGAGTTCCGTTGTGGATTTCGATCTGATTGCTATCTGTATTGCATTTCACGTTTATTCTCAGACAATTCTTATGCAGTTTCATCATGTATGGAGATTGCACAACGTTGTTTATGTACGTGAGCAGGGTGGATGCGATTTTTGAGACGTAATTTGAGAGAAAGTGTTATATTGGACTAAATGGGAACCAAACGGACCTAAAGAAAATAGTGCAAATAACGGGAAAACGTAAATAAGGGGTTTCGCTGTAAATACTTACATATTCACGTGTGGCGTCACATTCGTGGCTATCAATATACTCGCGCAGATACTCATCATCGAATACTTGACACTAAGCGTAGCGATACGCGCTAACGGATCATCTCGATATACCTAAGATGGTGGCAGTGGTGGTCACGTCGCCGTCCTAAGACAGTGATCACCGCGATCGCGGCAGCGAAAATTTGATGTCTACCTAGTCACAGTGCATACATCTAGACAAGGTGTTTAACGCTATTTGTTTACGTTTAACAACTAGTGATGCACCGATTACGATTAATCAATACCGCGATTATTTTGGAAAATCCGATTAATCGTAATCGGCGATTGTTAACATTAAAATAAAACCGATTAGAATATTCAATAATCTACGTTTAATTTTTTTAATTAGGTACTTATTTCAATAATAGCGAAAAACTAATCATACAAACACACTGAAATATATTTTAATTTACCTTATAATTGCGGCTAACGGCGTACATAACCTGGCAATACACATACTTTCATTACTTTCCTGTATTTTGTAACAGCCAATGGTACCGTGTAAGTACGTTTTTTTAGGTTATTCGACCAAGCCATTTACTTTTTTTATACATTCAAATTTTTAACAACGCAAAACAAATATAACATTGGGGCTAAATATGAAAAATAATCTTGTAAACGACTGTTTGAAAACTTTTGTTTACGTTTACAAACTGGTCAGTGGTCATAGAGGAATATACGTAAGAACGTAAACACACATCAATGGAAAAGGAAATGCATTACAAGATGGTGGTACTCTTATCAAATCAACTACTCTTTTTACTCTCGGGAGTGCAAGAGTCGCAAGTTTACGCGCGTAAAAAACCGTGATACCGAACGGAAGCGTAAGTGGTGCGTCGTACCTTGTACCGTACTCAACATCTTTGTGTCTGTAATACGTAAACAAGTAAAGTAACGGCAAATACTTATAACGGGATTTGAATTGACGACCGAGTCCGAGAGTTACGTATGTGCTTGGTGAGATTTTACTAGTATTTTTTTTTTTATTATGGCATCAGTCAAAAGTAAAAGTGAAATCTGGAAGTTTTTCTGTGTGGATGTAAACTGCGAATCGAAAGCGAAGTGTTTAGTATGTGGGAAAATTATTATTAATACTTTTAGACTGTGATTTAAGCCAAAGAATTATAATGAAATAATATTCTTAAGAGAGTGAATTTTTTTTAATTCAATTTCTAAGCAAATGGTGTTAAAATGCTAATAATCGATAATCGTAATCGATAATCACAATTATTGATTCGTTAATCGTTAATCGGTAATCGTAATCGAAAAAGTGTGATCGGTGCATCACTATTAACAACATGCCGTAAATAACATCAAATGTTTGCTGAGGTGAAGTTAATAATTCTTAGCTGAGGTGAAGTTAATAATTCTTATTTTCCGTAAGTAAAGAAACGAAAAATATTGTGAAACCTTAATGATGTCGCAAAGAGTAGGAACGCAAATTAAAATGGCCAAAACGTGTGGAAACATTTTCAGCTGTTTGTGTAGTCTGCCATTGGGAATTTAACGTGACCAAAGTGCGGATCCAAGGTATTCGCTGGGATGAAATTAATGACAGTTTATACTATGTAGATCTTTAAGCATTTTTGTAAGTAAACAAGGCCATGAATGAAGTAGTTAATGTGAGTGTACTATGGTTAAACTTTTTTTAACACTGATACTACTTTTAATTTATTATATAACTAGCCGGTTGAACATGTTCAGAATTTCTATGCAACTATTCTGCAAATGTTTCCAAAAGTTAAACACACAGTAAGTTAACCCTTATTTTACCAAAATTAGTTTGTAATATGATTAGTTATTAACAGTACATTGTTTCCTACACACAAAGATCTAATTTTTCGTAGAAGGTATTGTAATAATTTATTACATATTAATTTAGCTTTCAAATTTCTTTGGATAAATTCTTCTTAAAATAATACAGAAAAGTACTTTTTATCTTTATACATGTAGGTAAGAAGTAAATTAGATCAGCAGTGCCATCTGTGATTAGCACTTGTGTACAAAAACAATTTTGTGATTTCTCACAAACATAATAGAAGAAAACTGGGGGAAAAAAAACAGTATATTGCTGTAAGAACAGTAACATAACAAAAACATATGGTTATCTAAGTAAAAACTGCTAAATTTTTATGCTTAAATAAAGCAAAGTGCATTTCTATATCTCTTTGTAAATGCAAGCTTAAGCACTGGCAAATTTATACCAAAATTTAAAGAACCACTATTCGAAAATTATTCAAAAATATTAATATTCATTTGAAAACTATTCGAAACACTAAAACCACTATTCGCACACCCCTATTGATGATCAACTTAACCTCACTTTTGGTTCTGATTGTCTTACTGTTACTTTTAATACCTGCGAACTTGTGTTTTCGTAAAGAACATGTGATTCCCTATAAATTATGGACTGTTTTATATGCTTAAATATTAACACATAAGTATTAACCTCAAATATGTTTTGTTATACAAAAATAAGATGACCCTCAACTTCTAGGAAGTGATTTTTGGAACAGAAGGTCGTCTTATATTCGGGTATTTACAGTACATGAAGGTACAATGCTGGAATGAAGCACATAACAAATTTAATTCCAGTCGTCCCACAGAGACTATATTGCAGCTCACATCACAGTCATGTAACTATTCCATATTTTGACAGTCCACTTTTGAAGAATGTCTGTAAACAGAATTGTGAGAGACCCTGCTTTTCGAGGAAACCAGATAGGTTTAAAGCTCCAAATAATAGATATGCCAGGAACATTTCTTGGAAGAGAAGAGTGAAAATATGGAAAAGATACAGGAGACAGACTACATTTTTATGATGCATGGACAAGTTTAAATTCAGATTACAAGAACATTGATAAAAGTGTTTCAATTCTCAACAATTAGTTTACATTTACAAAATGTCATATTTTCCCTGCACATTTATAAGCCACCCTAACATGGAAATTCAGCAAATTCTCTGAAAAGTTTCTGTGAAAAAATAAATCTGCTAGAGACGTGCAGAATTTCAACCTTAGGTAAAATTCCCAAGAAAAACTGCTACCAGACATCTTGGGTGAGAAAATGCATGGTGGTAAGCTGATTTGTGTAACCACTACACAGTTTTTATGTCGGAACTGATACGGGTATGTGATGATAGAAGAGAATGTTCAAGTGCACAAAAATTAAAGTCCAATATATTAAAATGGCACTTTTTTTTTTGCTAGAATGGGTTAATTTTTACACTAAAAACTTTTATTAAATGTTTAAACAAATGTATATTTAAACAAGGAACTATTTACTAGCTGGAATGTTATCTACAGTTTAGAGCTTATAATTTTCTTATTGTTCAGAAATGTTTTTTATTTCCGTCCCAAAATTGCCAACCTGAAAATTTGGTTTCTGCACATCCCTAAAACATACCATTAAGAATCATTTCATTGCAAACAATACAATCAGCATACCATAAACACAGAGTTACTTACACCACATTCAAAATATCAATTTTGGGATCTTTTCATGAACAGATAATTAGAACAATGTGTTTTAAAAAAGAACCCTTTAATCCACCTACTTAATGTGGTAAAATCTCTTCAATGAACAACTAAATACCAATTTTCAGTGGACCAAAGCTGCTCCACATGGTCAAAGTAAAACCACTTTATGGCAAGCAATGACTAAACTAATGAGATTTTACAAAACTGTACATTCTCCCAAATTCATCACCTATGCAGGTGTACAATGAATACAGATATTCATAGTGCATTATCATGAAATCCCATCACAGAATTGACAATTCACTGATCTATAAAGACACTGTATTACAATAAATGGTTTAAGTGCGTTTGAGGGTTACAAAATTATTTAATAAAATGTGTAGGTATCTGTATCAATAACAAAATAAACAGCAGTTACAGCTCATGCAAATAAACAATGCATCATAGTCCTAAAACATACCAGGCACTGCAAAACTTGAAGATATGCTGATAGTCAATATGTGTTTTAATAAATTAATACCGTAAATTTATGAATGTTGTATAAACCAAAATAAAAAATATTTTTAAAAATTAAGTACTGTACATTTTTTTATCAAGATACTAATCATGTTATCACTAAAGCATAAAGTATCCTCACATGAAGAAAAAACAACTTCGGCACCCTAGTCACAACATGTAATACTACAGTAATAATATTGGATAATTGTTACACACACAAACACACAAAACATAGTTCTCTTTCTCTTTGCAGCTCGTCAGCCACGTCCCTTCCCACATAAATGCTACTCATTGTACTTGCAATCAGGTGCATTTACACTAATGGCAATATACATTTAGGACAAAGAAAACATGCATTCCATTTTTTGTCCCATTACCTTCTGAACTTCTATGGGTTTATAATCTGTATTATCATAGCCGACACTGAACAGTAATAATCTAATAGGTGTCATTCCATGTCAAATATTTAAATGTAGACATTGAGCTAAACACAAAACTAAATAATAAATGCAATGCTGTTTCCCTAACAAAGTAAGGAATTATCACATTTAGGAACAAAGTAGAGCTTGTAAATGTAGCATGTGCACATTTCTAATTTACTCCCTCACCCATTTCACCTTGGCCTATTTCTATTTGCTGGTACTTCGCTATACTATGTACAGTAGTATGCATGGAGAGGTATGTATTTGCAAAACGACACAAACATATTGCATGTGTTTACAACATAAAACTTTTGATTCAAAACAAAATTACTTAACTTATTTTATCTTACGACTTCAAAATTAAATTTTGAAAGGTCACAAGCAAGAAATGTAATAGACCACAACCGCTGAATACTCTATTGAAAGTGCATACTTTGATATCACAGACTGTGGAGTAAGATATTCAATTGTGGGTGGTTTTCATAGTGACGTATCAAGATAAAGACTTGAAGACAATCTTATTTCTTAAGACACTTTTCAACTTTGTGTTTATTAATCCAGGAATAAGATGATCTTTGTCAAGACCACGTGCTTCAAGTCGAGCTTGTTTGGCATTGCTTCCTTTTCTGACGAAGCACAAGTATACGAATATTACCAAACACTGCTGAATACCATGCAGTAATTAAGGCGTTTACAAAAAATTTACCTGTATGTTTTCTTTGTTATGCAATAAAGATTCTTTTTATCAATGATTGGCTAGGCTACGATCAAATATACAGTATATACTTGTGTATAGTGCGCACCATGATTTTTGCAACAAGTTCCAGGAAAAAAATGTAAGTGCCTTACTAGAATGTAAAAAAATTGTGGGAGTAAAAGAGACCATGTAGCAGCATGAGGGAGGCTAGAATGGATGTGCCAGGGGGAAGGAGGGAAGGAAACATGGCTAACAAAGAAAAGAGGAAAGATGACATTCACAATGGCTAGAGTGTGATGCCAGATGGAATGACATGTGTGCCAAGGGGGGGGGGGGGGGGGGTGGTGTGTGTGTGTGTGTGTGCATGCATGCGTGCGTGTGTGTGTGTGTGTGTGTGTGTGTGTGTGTGTGTGTGTCTGCACAACACTCCCTCCACTCTCTTGTTCTGCTGTGTGTGTCTGCCGCTTCCAGCATGCCCCGCCTCCACCACCCTCCGAGAAAATGCGCCACGACAGCATAACAAGCTTGTGTTTTTTATTTACTGTCCAGCCAGTGCTGAGGAGAAAGCAAGACTCAGGAATGTGGCTGGGGGTGACTACCAGCAAAGGGCTGTGCAGCCCCAACCACCACCCAGCCTTTCCTTGCTTTTCCTCTCCCGGTGGGGGGGGGGGGGGAGATCAGGGTCACCCTTTTCCTTCCTTTCTTTACTCATAGCTGATAGCTTATCACAAGACCTCAACATTAACTTCTCATATTGCTTCAGTCCACCACCCACAAACTTTTGTCTCTGCCATGTTAAACAAAAAAAATTAGGATTTTAGCAGTGATAGTTACAACAAAGAAAGAGGGGGGAGGAAGGAGCAATGCTGGTAGAACCAGGCAGTGAGAACATTCTTTCTCTCTGCCTCCCACCCTTGACATCAGCCAGTTTACAACTAACCCTCCATTTTCTTTTCATGTATTTTTTTTCTATTTGCTATGCATAGTGAGCACCGCTGAATTTTTATCAGTTGTTTTGGAATAAAAGTGCTCACTAAACAGGAGTAAATACGGTATACAGTCAATTAGTTTGGTTACTTTTTCAGCACTACTAAACTCTGCTCGAAACACTTTTTAAATGGATTGAGTTGAAATCTTAACATAATTAAGTTAACCTTGTGACTTTTTTAAACCTTCTGTATTTTATAAAGACAGCGCGCGCGCGCGCACACACATGCACACACACACACGCACACACACACACAAATATGTTGTAACTTTTATTGGAGTCATAAAGCTTTAGTATGTTGTTAATGGTAACTAAGTAAGGCATTGTGAATTAGAATCTCTCGAGTTTCTTTAGTACAACTAATACGCACGAAAAAAAAATTAAAAGGTAGTCAGAATTGAACCATTCGTCACCAAAAATATGAAGCTGTGTTTTTAAGCTAGCGCATTATAGACTGCTCTACCATGACACAATGGAAAATTTCACTCTTACGTATGCTAATATTGTGCTCTACTACAAAAAAAAATCATTGTTTATGATTGAGTTATAAATGGTATTTTTTCCCACTTATTTTCTATAGGTGCTTCAGCAGAAATAATTGACTACTAACTGCACGACAAACATTTTACAAGTTTTACTATATTGCACCAATGCTCATATGTACCAATTAAAAACCATTCCAATAGCTTCTAAACCTTTTCAACAGTTTCTAGTTATGGGAATTTATGCACAAATAAATATGTCGACCAAGTAGAAGCAGTTCATACTTGCTGAAGATGTTCTTTTACTAATGTTTCGAGAAGCGCTACAGTGTACTTACTATCCTGATGGGTTACTGTTTAAAAAAACACAAGTACCTAACACAGTACAGTGCAAAATTCACAGGATAATGTTTTTTCTTGAAGTATTTTATCAAAAAACAGGGGTGCGCGTGGTACGTGGGCCCACGCCCATAAGATAATGCAAAGGAAATACGTAACAATAAAACTTATTAAAAATACACTTGTGAGTCCACACACATAAAATAAGATGAAGAAAACTGTGATGAAACTAAGCAAAGAAAATTAGCCATATATGGATTACAAAGATAGTGTTTTTGGCTTGTACAGGCCACACTACATGTCATATTTTTTTATTTATTTTGAAAGTAAGACTGGGACATTGAGAGTCTACTGTACTTACAAATGTGCTACACACTTCAAGAACAATCTCCTGCAATGTGATGTAAAATAAAGCTATACGAGATAGACTCAAGACCGCTTAGCCCCCCTCCTAGAATCTACCGCTGCTAACATCACATATTAGAAACATACAGTACATACAAATCATGTTTTGTGCGAATATTCAATTTCATTAATCACTATAACCTAGACAGTGAAACAACACAATTGCAGATGAGAGAAAAGAAGTCTGCAGACAATCATAGAAACTTCTACACAGCCACTTTCTGGAGTGATCTATAGTATAGCCCTAATTTAATGAACTCTGGAACAACAAAAACAGTGATTTAACGTAAGGATTTTTTGGAACCATCAAAAAAATAAGCAGAAACTTATGAAATAACTAAGCAACTTTGATAAAATGTAAATTATGGTGTTAAGTCTGTTAAAAATACGTCTACTGGTCGCAGTATATTCTTTTTCTCTCCGTAGATAGTCTAAAACCATCCGTCGAGAAACAAAAAAAATTGTTAAAATTCGTAGAAATTTTGGCCGCAGGAGTGACTGAGTTTGAACTGAGTGCATGCGGCTGAGCAGCGCTGTTGCGTAACAAGCACACGCCTAGATCCTCAACCTGGCAGCTGGCAAGTGAACGAAAATTTTGATACCCAGTCCACACAGCGCAACAGCGGATAGCACGGATACTAATTCACAAATAGTGCTTCTCGTCTCCGTCATATTGCGCTACCGTGCAGCGTGCTCTACTGATTAATTCTTTTACTGACAGAATGAAGTGGTGTCCATCCCTTGATAAAACCATCATACAGTCAACTCTCGATTATATGACCCCAGGAATAACGGCCCGCTTGAAGTAACAAACTTTTTTCCAGGAACCGTGGAAAGTTGAAAACAATTTACTTAAAAAATATAGCAGAAAAGGTGTTGCATTTATTACGGCCTGAAATGGTTGCAGTTATTTCTTGTAAACTGTACTGCCGCACACGGTGTGTTTGTTCTAAAAATATACCTTGCTGCCCCTTCCTTACACGCGCGCGACACAATGGCCAGCCAGCCGGTCTGAATGCATCTTCCCATCACCCGGCCAGACAGTGACCCATCCACTTCTTTCCCTCCACCGGCCAACCACTCCAATAAGGCCATTCGCTCACCCCTTTTTCGTCATGTGCGCGCCGTAACTTTTTTACAACTGATTTCTTGTGCCTTTGGGTATGGTAGTCTTTGTGCCCATAATATTACGATTGTACGTTGTGTTTATTTAAGCTGTATTACGTTTTCCGTTTCGTTAACTAAATGGTATTAAATGTCATTTAATGATGTATACACAGTAATGTTTATAAATCATTCTTTTTAGCAAATGAAAGCAGGACAGTTCATAATTGACTCTTATCAAACGTCGTGTGCCATGTCTCAGATTCAGATATGTGTGGCATAAGGCAGTAGGACACTTGACAACAGCGCATTTGGTGAGAGTCACTAGCCCACATGCACTCGCGCCCACACACACGTATACGCAATCGGCTAGACCGTAAATAACAGCTGTAGATTCACTTGTGAAAGGATAAAGTGAAACAGCACTGTGTGGCTTAAAGTTGTTCAGTGAATGTGTTATCAAAGTTTATTAACGACGATCATCGAATCCCTCTCCATGCACATTGGTAAAGTGTGTGAATAACTCGTGCACAGAGTAGAATCATTGTACAAGCAAATTATTTTCACACGGCCGGCTGAGCTAGAGAAGTCAAAGAACTGCAAAACAAAGGGAGTAGTGTTATCATCACGACCCATCTGCTGAGTGAGCAAGCGTCAGGAGCTGTGGCTAGGTAGTGGCCAAAAGTGGCACAAGTGACATAGGTTAGACATGTCGTGTATGTGGTTTTTGAACTAACCAGTTTTCAGATAGGTCCTTGCGCGCGCAAATTATCGTACACATGTGTGTGGTCACTCGCTGCCAAGATAAGGTCCCAATAGAATTACAGTTGCCAGCAAAGTTTGTGCCTAATGTGTCAACGAAAAGTCTTATATGTAAACCATGACATACCTACATTCATTCAGAATGTATGTGCTTATTTAAATAAATTACTATTTCAATTAACAACATTGTGATAAAGCCCTGAAAAAGTTTCGAAATGCCGAAATTGCTGGCACTTAATTTACATTGCCAACGATATTTGTGTTTCAATATCATGAATTCATGCTTTATGCTGAGTTACAGAAAGGTTGTATGTATATGCACATCCCGAGTATTACTTATTCAAAATGTGTCATTCTATTGAAAAAAATATTACCGTTTCAATAAACTTGACTGCGGCTTTCTTGCAAATAATTTCCGAAAATGGTCGTTGCGGCCGCAAGAATCTATAATGCCGGCGACGTTTTTGCATAATTTTGAGCCAAAGAAGCGTCATACATCCGCGTCTGTTGTATATATTTATTCAAAATACTTCGCTCTACTGAAAAATATTATTATTTCAATCAACTTTATTGCGGCTTTCTTGCAAATAAGTTCCAAAAACTGTTGTTGGGAGTTCCAGACACTATACTGCCGGCTACATTTTTGCTTATTTTTAAGCCAAAGAAATGTCATATATCAGCGTCCATTGTATCTATTTATTCAAAATACTTCACTCTACTGAAAAGTATTACTATTTCAATAACATTTATTGCAGCATTCTTGAAAATAACATCCCAAAATAGACATTGCGGACGCAAGAATTTATGGCATAGGAAACGTTTATGATTATATTTAACTAAACAAATGTCGTAGATCCACTTCAATGGCATACTTTTAAATAACACGTTTACTTTTCAAAATAAATGTGTACAGTATCATTTTATAAAAATGTGTAATTTTTGCGCCAAAGATGAGTGAACGCCGATTCAATGATAAAAAACTGTAAATTTTGACATTTTAGAGGTCTGTGATTGTCAAAATTCTAATAACGACCCTATTTCCGGGAACCGTGAAAGATCGATAAATCGTTGTTAAATCGGGAGTTGACTGTATTTATAAAAAAAAGTACTTTACTATAATATTCACGCAGAATTTCTATAACGAATTTATTAACGTAAATAATATGTTTCACTGATGCTAAAATCGCTCAGAGTGCAAAGTATTCTTAGCGAACAGTAACCGTTGTCTTGAAAATTTTTTTAAATGGAAATTTCCCAAACCTTTTTGGAGGAGTGGGAAGGAGATGGAAAGAAAGACGACTCTGTGGTGCTTATCATCACTTCTCACGTTCTGATGACGTGCTCTGGCAGCCTACCTTATCATGCGCGCGCTCGACGAATGTTCCACTAGAAGTGTTTAAAGTTTTTACGCCAGTTTTTTACTTTTTGATAATAATTGCTGTATGTTGTTGTGGGCTATCAGACTTTAAAAATTACCTTCATTTCCGATGAAACATGCCCAAGGATTTAACTTTTTTGGAGAGGGGGTGGTGAAAAATAAAAAGTCAGATTTAACTAAACATTGATTTAGAGTAAACATTTCTGGGTCACGAGGCATTTTGTTAAATCAGGGTTCTTCAGCACTTAAACATGGCAGCGTCTTTCAGAAACATATTTTTTTTTCTCTCTTTCAAATAATGCTGGTTGATCATTAGAACAAATCTATACAGGTATCGTATAAAAGACTGTCTAACATCGTCTACTGACACATTTGTAGCTGGTCACAACAACAGAACTGAATTTTTGTAAAAATAAAAATTAATCCAATGTACTCCTATGTCAAGGTAAGTTTATTATTTTTAAATTCTTATGCCAATCATGTGTAAAAGCATGGTTTTAATTTACTGAAGTTAAAATTTAGTGGAAAATTTGACATTACGTAACAAGAGTTGTGAGAATATTACAGTTTTTAATTAATAAAAACATTTATGATAAAAAAATTAAAAATAATAATGAAAGATGTTTTTTCAGTTCTTCGAACATCAGTGTGTATCAGACATTCTCTTAGGTGACTTACAACCAAACTGTTACGTAGTCTAATTGCTTTACTTTTTTCCCATAACGAAACAAAATGTACCTTCCAATTTTCTTACTGTACACAAAAAAAAAATGAGTTAAGTTTTTGTTTGATTTTTGTAACATTCAAACTGCACTAAATTATAATTATTATTATTAATATTCTTCTTCTTCTTCTTCTTCTTCTTCTTGCTTTCATTTCAGGTTGATCAAATTTCAAAGTTTTTTACTTTCATTCTGAAACAGTCATGCTCGCACAACTCTACAAGATACGTAACAGTAATAGAAATTTTCATACACCTTACCTGGTTTCAACTAAATTCTGAAGCAAGGTAAATTAAAGCGAAGTTCACGTTATAGTGCATAAGAAATTGGAGTAATGCAACAAAGTATAAAATCTATCACCCAAATCAAACAATCTTATCAATCCTATTGTATGGTAATGCACATTATCACAGACGTTGCAATAGGTATTCAAATACTGCACAAACCTGTATGTTCTTTTAAATACAGTGCATATGATCAGAGAAGGTTAAACAACCGGTAATGACAAACAGTTGTAATCAAAGGCCACTGTAAAATTAACTTTGATATTAACAAAAGTACACACAGTAATTCGTGAACAGTTATTCTACCAAAAACCAATAGTGCTCTGGCAGTGAAAAATAAAATAAGCAGTGTTCACATAATGCAAAAGAAATCATCAAGAAAAATAATAGTACAGAACTGCTAAAAACCCTATTAGATACAGTACATAACAAAAATATTTGGTTTATTAGATTGAATTCAACCTGTCTCGATTTTCCTGTCATGTTCTAGATTTTTACGAGTTCATCCTCAGGAACAATTACACTTTGTAAAATTTGGGCCCTACTGTACAATACTTGTAATAAATAGGGACAAGATTTTATGGTGTTATTTTTTGGTAAATTTCATTTTTAAAATCAGACATTTTGGTGTTATGTATTATTTTTGTGCTGCATGTACTTTCCAAAACCCACTAAATTAAAATGCTATGCTTATCTTTGCTACAATAATAATTATGCAAATATAAAGCATATTCGAAAGGCATAAAACCCTAAGCATTTAAAAAAAACAATGGTTTACAGAAATATAATTGAAAAAAGTACAGTATAAAGTTACCTTAAAGTCTTCAGGGACTGAAAAAATTTTACACTAAAATCAAGTGTATAAACAATAACCCCAAATCAGTGGACCCCAAAGCAAACTATAAAAAATGTTCAAGTCAATCAATGATTTTAAGTGCACTAAAATGCTATCATTGTGAGACGTTGTACATTTTCTGGCGTGAGACTTTGCCTTCTGTCAGAAACGACTCAGGAATTCTTTGAAACTACACCATACAACAATTGCCGCTGAAGTTTTGCTTTATCTATGCGCAAAAGTGGGGGGAACCACCAATGTCTACACGCCGTTTTTTCACGATGCAGTGTCACTATGTGTAATGTAGACTGATGCGTCGCTTCCGGAAGAAGTAGGGGGTGATAGTTGTATTGCCCGGGTGCACATGTTTTTCCATGAATGCACGTGGCACTCTAATCGCAACTAGTTATCTTGGTTTGCTTGTGTACACGTACTGTTATTACGGTACGGTAATAAAGTTCCACGAGTACCAGAGATATGGGTAAAATAAAGTGTTTTTCATGTAGTGCAGAATTCAAACAAAAAGTGGTGAAACATGCGAAGGAAACTAATAATTTAGTAGCAGCCCGAAAAATTTGTTTCAACGAAAGTAACGTGCATCTGGCAGAAAAGTATAAAAAAACTTATCGTTGCAGAACCGTCCCGCAAAGCTTTTAGGGGATGTAAGCATGGGAAGTATCCTGAACTGGAAGATGAGTTGATATTTTGCGAGAGAGAGATAGAGAGAGAGAGAGTCAGTCGAAACCAATGCCGGTTGGCTAGCTGGTACAAGGGAAGGACGGAAGCCATGCCTCTTCTGCCACCTCCCTCCCCCTGCCTAGAGCGGTCTAGGCCTGGGCGTTTGCGAGGCTATCTTTGGCGGGCACTAGCTAACTCGCTACCACAACTGCCTGCTACACACGACCGGTTCACATCGAATCTACGCTATGACCCAGTGTCATTGTCGAGTAAGTGCGGGGATGCAACTCTTTCTACACTTCATTCGTAAGTTGCGAGTACTTCTTGGATGTGACGTGACCGTCCGTGGCTGTGTTTATTTAAATTTTCTGTTTAAATTTACTTCGAGAAAAATGTAAACGTTTGCGACCTATAATTTTTTAATTAGTACTGTTAAATACTGTATTGATGCAGTACTTTGTGGAGACAATGCTGCCGAAAATATCTATTGGCGAACGGGCGAAACTGTTTTCCAGTGATGGGATGGTGAAATCTGGGGATATTTTACTTTGCAGTTTTTGCAACAATACGATGCCAGTGACGTGAGACATTCCTCAAGCAAAGGCCCGTGAAATCGCTCGTGAAAAAGGAATCTCAATGGTCCTGATGTCAACTAAGCAAACTTGGGAGGGTGGGTGGGTTGCTGGTGTAGGGTAGGTCTGGCAACGGTGGCAACTCCAGCTTGTACAAACTACCACTGGCGTCACAGTGTCTGCATTCCAACAGTCCCTTTTCTCGCTCGACTCACTTCCCATCCTCTTGTTTACCGCTACTGGTCAGCATGATTCCCTCCCTCCTCTATCACTTGTCCACATGCTCCGTTCTACAATTCTTCAGCTTTCCCGCCGGCTGCCTCTTCCTGCACGGCCTGAGCCTCGGCATGCAGCATTCATCAAATCACATTATACGGCCATGCAATTTTATTTTACAATTTGAGAAGTTCAAAATTGCCATTCACACTCTATGTGGTGACGCATTATATGCGGGAAAAATATGGTAAACTACAGAAAATAACCTAAATTTAGGTTGCCAAGACAAAATTCGCGATGTGTTATTTTGTTTTATCGCGATTCACCATATAATCGTGTCCCTAGTAATTAAGTGTCCAATTTATCCAGGAGATGAAACTGAAATTGGACAAATGCTGTCAATACAAATTATGAAGAACTGAACAGCATTAAAATTAATTTTTGGGGTCCTAAATAATATTTTGGAGTACTATTTCATCAATAGATACCTACAAATTAAAATGATGTAATTCAGAAGTTTTTTCCTTCTTCCATTTACGTACCCTCTGATTTTTCCCATCACACACGCGCATATGTTGATAGTTGTACAATGCTCAATGTTAAAAATTTTTTACAGGAAAATTGAAGTGTAGTTAGTACCTCTGGGGTATTCAAAAAGTTAATATTTCACTCCTGGAAAAAAAATTCTTTCAAATTAGAGATGATTAAACAGGTATACCAAGCTATATTTTTACCAAATGTTCTAATTTTTTTACCTGTCATAATTTTATGAGGCCAGCAATTTTACTAGTCATTCTTGGTAAACAAGACATTTAATTAAATTGAGACTACTATTCTCTACAAAATGAAGTGTAATTAGGGATATTTTAGCCCAGCACCCTGGAACAAGTATGGAATGCTTCAAGCATTAAGTGAACACTGCTCCAACCCTAAAAATAAACTAGCACACACAAAGTCAATAAAAATTAAACAATTGCAAACAATAAGGTAACACCATGGGCAAACTACAAAACACTTGTAAAACAGTATTTAGATAGGGTTGTGTGAATATTCAGTACACTGAAACTAAAATGAAAAAAATTGGTACTTTCGTTATTGTATAGATGTAAAAAACTACTGTACATACTCTTGTATAGTGGGCACCACAATTTTTGTAACAAGTTCCAGGGAAAATATTTAAGTGCCTTGCTAGCATGTAAAAAAATCATGGGAATAAGAGACCATGAAGCAGCACCAGGGAGGCTATGGTGGATTTGTCAAGGGGAGAGGAAGGAAGAAACAGTTGCTGACAACACAGAAAAGAGAGAGGAAAGATATCACACACTGGCTAGAGAGTGGCGGCAGAGAGGATGGAAGAGAGCCTGAAGGAGGAGAGGGGGCTGTTGTGGCTTGCCTCACCCTTGTCTGCAGCTATCTATAAATAGCCTGTCAAAGTTGCTTGCTACCATCCCCCCCCCCCCCACTCTTGGTTTGCTATGTGTTTGCTGCTTCCAGCATGTCCCCCTCCCCCTTCCTCTTCGAGATAAGGTGCCATGACAGCATAGCAAGCCTGCCTTTTTTATTTACTGTCCAAAGCTGAGAAGAAAGAAAGGCTCAGGAAGGCGGTAGGGGGTGGCTACAAGCAGAGGGCAATGCGGCCCCAACCACTACCCTGCCTTGCCTTCCCTCTCATAGCAGGGGAAAAAAAAAAGAACAGTGTCACCCTTTTTTATTCCTTTCTTTCCCCATGGAAAGATAGCTGATAACCAGACGTCAAAATTAACTTCTCATATCGCTTCCGCCCGCCACCCACTAACCCGCCACCCACTAACTTTCATTTCTGTCGCAACAAACAAAAAAAATTAGGGTTTATGCAGCGTCAGTATTTACTCTTGTATAATGCGCACTTTTATTCCAAAACAATTGATAAAAATTCAGGGGTGCACTCTATAGACGGAAAATAGAAAATAAAAGCAGCCTCGAGAAAAGAAAAGGGGGGGGGGGTGGGGAGAGAAGGCTGAGTTGTAAACTGGCAGGTGTCGAGTGTGGGAGGTATAGAGAGAATGTTTCTCACCACTTGGTTCCATCATTAGTACACTTCCTTTTTTTCCCTACCCCCTCCATGCCTCTTTTCTGCTGTAACTATCGCTGCTAAAACCCAATTTTATTTTGTTTACCGTGGCAGGATAGTTCGTGGGTGGGCGGAAGCAATATAAGATAATTTTGAAATCTCGTGATAACTATCTTTTCAAGTAAAGGAATAAAAAAGGACGACACTTCTTTTTTTTCCGGAAGAGCGAAAACAAGACAGGGTAGTTGGTGGTAGGGGCCCTACAGTCCTCTGCTTGTAGCCACCCCCTGCCACATTCCTAAGCCTTTCTTTCTTCTCAGCGCGAGTCAGACTGTAAATAAAAAAGGCAAGCTTGCTCTGCTGTCATGGCACGTTATCTCGTTTTGGTTGGCCGAGGAGAAGGAGGGGGAGGGCATGCTGGAAGCAGAGGACAGGACACAGAACAGTGGGAGGGGGAAGAGGGAGTGTTGTCCAGGCACACGTGAGCTGGCTGCAGGCTGCTAGCGACCTTAGCAGGCTATCTATAGACAGCTGCAGAGATGAAAAGCCACCCCTCCCCCCATTCCCTCGGTCACCCTCATCTTCTCCGCACATCACACTCTAGCCACTGTGAGTCATCTTTCCTCTCTTTTTTCTTTGTTGGCCACATTTCCTTCTTTCCTTCTCCTCCACCCTAGCGAATCCATCGTAGCCTCTCCCTCACGCTGCTTCACGATTTTCTACTCCCATGATTTTTTACATTCTAGCAAGGCACATTAATTTTTTTCCCTGGAACATGCAAAATTCGTGGTGCGCATTATACACAAGGGTGCACTATACACTAGTATATACAGTAATTATTTTTTGATTTTACCATAAACATTAGGCCATTTAGGGTAAAATTTCAATCCGGATTGAAGCTGGAGTGGACTGAGGAACCCAGATTGAAATTTTATTATAGACACTTTGATGTGGACTGAAGTAGGAGTGAAGTGAGATAATCCACTCCACTCGTTGAGGTGGACTGGAGTGAAGAATCCGGATTGAGATGACACAAACTAGACTGAAAAGAACATGCGCAGGACAAAGTTGCCACCATAACGTGTTATGTGTTGGGGTTACGTTAAAAAAGAACAGAGAACACATTATAATTTAACAGAAAGCGTTAGAAGCCGGTATTTGTAATGCTAAACTGCTTTTATACAGCAAACGGAACAAGACAAGTAGTGCATCTCCTTAAGAAAAATCTTATTTGGAGCAACTCTTATTTTTCGTTTGTCATCTGTTCTCCGCTTCATACTGTTGCCGATAGATAGCATTATTACGTTTTCAGTCCAGGTTGACTTCAACTTGGCTCTTGTTTACAGTTCTATCTGGATTGTGATATTTACTGTAAACACAGTTTGTCAATCCATGTTCGCTATACATTCACTCCGAGTTGACTCCACTTCAGGTTCAAACTGGATTGAAGTTTTACCCTAAGCATAGTACATGTGAGGAATGAAGTTGATGCAATATGTCCATTATTGTTTCTTATTTTAAATACAAAAAATATTATTTTATTTTCATTTTAATTACATACAAAAAAGTTAAACAATTTTGTTATGAAATAGTCACATTCACGCAACCCTAACTTCCATGAAAGTCCACCTCTAATAAATATAACTCAAAACAAAGGTACAGTAATATCAGAAATTGAATGTGGTTGAAACCTCCTCAAATTAAAAGAACAATACTCATGTAATGGCTTCAGCACTACCAAATATCACGAAGATGATGCAGCCTACAATGTTGATAGCAGCTGTTGTCTGGAATACTGCAGACCAGCTTTTGGTTAAATCCAGGATGAATCCAGCCAGATAAACCCCTAGGAAACCTTCAACACACAAACACATGCAGTGTTCTCGAGTCATATAGGCATTCTCTCTCCAGAATTCAATATGAACACAGCGAAAATTATTAAGGATATAGTAATGGCATTTATGCAAGTCGAGAATAAAATACAGTATGTAATTACGGCTTCAAAAGTTTTTTTTTAATTTAAACAACCTATATAATAACCATGGTGTTATTTTTCTGTTTCATTGGAGTATTTGCTATAGCTATGTCATACAGACACTGATTTTTCTATACTTAATTAGATGCCTTTCATCTTTTTTAAAAAAACTAATAATCCACAAGTTGTTAACAAAAATTACAAAGATGCATCAACAATATCAAGTACATACCATAAAATAGTTCCATGTATAAATTTCTTTTTACATTTACGACATGATTACACTGCACAAACTCCACAAGAAATTATAAATATTTACATATTTCATTCTCACCAGGTGTATATTACTTTACCATACCTTTTTGAATTTACCATATTTTTATTCATATATGAGAACACAGGTTAGGCATCCTCTCAAATGCACACTATAATTTCAGAATTTGAATGTATCGATACATGTTATCCATAATAAAAAAAACTACAGAATATTTTTTTTTTGCATCAAAGTTCCATGTAAGAAGAAAGATATTTAATTCAGCCAGCCTCATCAAAATACATTCCATATTCTTTATCACTTTCTAACTGTCAATTAACAAAAACAACCAAGTGGCTTTGAACTGTAATTTCTTCAGTGGTTCATATACAGTAGAATTCCTTTGTTAAGACCCTCATAGTTTGGGAGGATCATAATAGAAAAATAAGGACATTTTGGGCCGATTTTGACCCACCCAATGCTCCTACATTTCAAAATTTGCCATTTTTCACATAAGTTTACATTCAATCATCTCTGATGCAAAAAAATACAATTTTTTTTAATTAAATACAAATTATGACCACAATATGGTGTCACCGTTTAAAAAAAAAAAAAAAAAAAGATACTCTACAAACCATTGTCAGTCTCTCTTTGCCACAAAATATGGCTAAACACAATGTAACAGGACCATTTTCACTGACTTATTGTGGGAAAATCATACAATTTATTATTGAAAAGTTGAATTATTATTTCAAGTTTTATTATCCAGATCTCTTAAGTCTTTGACATTGGTGTTGAAAATCCAGTAGTGTGACGTGACGTGGCGGTGCGACCGCACGCTTTGGTTGTGTGGGATAGGGGAGGGGAGAGAGGCCTTCTGGCCTTGGCTTGTCCCAGGGTCTAGAACCTAGAAAATAATGAAAGGGGTAGGATAAAATGTTTCTCACCATCTACTCTTCCATCATTACTCCTCTTCCTTTTCTTCATCTACTCCCCCCTCCCACCACCCAAGTTTTGCTGCAGTGCTGTTACCATCACTGCTAAAACCTTAATATTTTTGTTTGCCATTATCCACATCCCTGGCCACAAAGTATTTCATGTCAGCTTTTACACAATTCATGGTACAAAAAAAAACTTGTCACAATGACAGGAAATTCACATGCATTTACACAGCTCAGTTGAAGCTGTCAGTCATAACATGCGTGGCTTGGCAATTTCACGTACTGGCTTGTGGGCAGGGGGAGCGGAGTGAATAGGCATCGACTGGCGTGGACAGTCAGGAGGGATGGTATTTATTTTTAGCAGTGCATTTGTTACAGTACAGCAATTGCCAACATAAACAGAACACAAAGACTAAGGACCCCTAAAAACGGTGGATAAAATTGGCCGATTTCGGTGCTAAAAACTTTAAAGCAGTGTAAAAATTACCTAGACAAAAAGCTGCAAAAAAAGGCAGCATTAAAAAAAATTTTGTGTAATACTGTCAGAACGATTACAATTAACCTAACAGTTTTGATTTTGCCTCATTATGATAATTTTTAATGTTTAAAATGTATGGCTCATACTCAATTGTGCAAAATAAAATAATTTATTTTATTCATTACCAGACTTTATAAATATCCTCTTTTTGTTTATTTTTTTTCTTAAGTTTTGGGGTTTTAAAAATTTCCTAGTTTATTCAGTACCTTACCAGTACACATACAGATTAAAACATTTTATTACAAAAATATATTGCTCAATGAAGATAATTTGTCAAGCTTACCTACCCAAACAGACCAACAGTTTGGTATTTATTCACTGATGGAATATCTGAAAATTATGTTTCTCCACGTTTTAGCTATTTAAATTTCAGTTCCTAACGCTGATGTTTTTCATTTACTTCTGTTACGTAAATGAAAATTAAAAATGCAACATAAAATTAAATGCAACATCCCAGAAAATGTAGAAGGCAAAACAAAACATCAACTAATAAACGTGCATTAAGTAATAGAGATATGTATTGTAACTCGGTAAACTTCGAACTTTTGCTGTTGCTGCTGCTGCTATCGTCGCTCAGCCACCATCTTGTCGATATATCGAGATTGCGGTACCGTGTGACCATGGCTGTGCGTGAGTTAATACACTTCAACTGCAAAATACATTGAAGAATTAATATATCTGCACGAATGTATCTATAGCCACCATCCGTAATGTAAACATTCAGTGTTTTACTTGGTCGAATGTGTGAAATAAACGTTGTGTGTTTCAGTCTATCTGTTATTTAAACCTTTTAAATATTAGAGAAAAATTTTAAAATCTATTAAAAAGGCATGCATGCCCTAATGTAATTACAGCGAAACGATTATTAAACAAAACTAGAAATATCTTGAAGGTTAACATACACATTTAGATGATTGTGCGTTAATTGATTTGCGACAAAACATTTGCCAAGGCATTTAAAATCACGCTAATCAACACTTTTAACAAAATTATGCTGACGTTCTCTGAAAACTTAACTATGCCCAATTTCACGAGTCACTATTTTCAGGGGTTGTTACAAATGACTAACAAATGCGGAACAAATGTTTACATTTTTCAACAGATTTTCCTTGAATTTCCAACTTTTTTGACCTGAATTTTTCACAATGCCTCAAAAAGGTGTCAATTGGGATAGTCGTAATAAAGAGGGTCATAACGGGATTTCACTGTAAGTCAACTGTGACCAACTGCTGGCTTAAAAAAAACTTTGTTTATGTCAGCACATTTTATTAAATTAATAAGCATTTCTGAAAAACCCATTTATAAGTTGATAAAACTCAGTCTAAACCTTTCTTGTAGGGGTGTGCGAATAGTGGATATAGTGTTTTGAATTGTCTTCAAACAAATATTAATTTTTGTAAATAACTTTTAATATTGTTTTCTTTTATTTAGGTATACTTTTGCCAGTACATTATCTTCCATTTTTTACTTGTTAACCTTGAACATTCTTAAAACATAGTATATGTTTTTGTTACTTTGTACCTGTTCTTACAGCAATGTAATGGTTTTTCTTCTCTGTCTTATTTTATTATGTTTATGAGAAAACACAAAAGCATTTTTGTAAACAAGTGCTTATCAAGTAATAAAAAAAAGTCCACCCACAGGAAACTCGTATTAACTTTTTTTTTATAGCTTTGTTTACTAACAAAAAATATTTCCAAGGTCACAATATTAGTGGTGCGTAAAATTCTAGCATTAACCATGACAATTTAATCACAACGAATATCTTAGATCTGCACTTTGGCCACGTTAAATTCGGTATTGCAGACTACACCAACAGCTGAAAACTATGTCTTCCGCATTTCCGCTATTTTAATTTGTGTTACCACTCTTTGCAACACTGGTGCGGTTCCACAATATACCTATTTAACTCAATGAAAATAATAATTGTTAACTCCCCGCAGCAAATATTTTATGGAAATGAACAGTGTGAAATCTAAACAAACAGTTTTAAACACAATTTCATAGATGTATGCAAGGTAACTACGCAGACATGAAACTTTTGCTGCTGCTAGTCAACACCGCCATCTTGTATATATTGAGATGTTTCGTTAGCACGTATTGCTACGCTTCAAGTGCAAAGTATACAATAATACTGTAAAGTAGTATCTGCTCAAGTATATCTGTGGATACGAATTTGACGTCACACGTGAAATGTAATTATTTGATTAATCGAATTTTGAAAGTATCTGTAAATGTCAGTTCTTTTCCTATATTAAATATCTGCGGACACAGTAAAATCAGTTAAATTATGTTATGCTTGTTAAGTAGAAACAACCTTGTTATCCCCAAAGATTATTTTAAGAAAGTGTTTGAAATTCACTATTCGAAATTGCTCGGATACTTCGAAATTTGGGAATCTGGTTTCCATCCTTCAAATTTATCATTTGAAAAATACGTGTTCAAAATTTTGAATATTCACATACCCCTAGTTTCTTGCCAATCCTAACTGGGACTGAAATACATCTTTAAAAGTTGAATGCCTAAATATTCATACGACTTTAAGATTTCCAGTATAATTTTAAAACCCCTACAATTTCTGGAAATGTTACAGGTAAATCATTAAAGTTGGCAAGTATGTGTATCTAGTAACAATAAATGTTTCACAATTTTTCAAAAATCTTGATGTCACAAATCTTTATTCTGTCAGTTTCATTAGAGTAAAAGTTAACAAAAAATTGAACACTCAAACTTTATACTTCCATTTACAATAGTTAAAACAAAACCAGCACACAGGTAACCACATTTTAACAGAGGCTGTATTAAGAAATTTCAGATGAATGGGAAAGCATGTACGTACCTGGTACGGCTCCCACCGTATTCATGAGGCCAAACACACTTCCAGCGTGAGATGGGGCAAGGTCCTGTGGGTTCACCAGTATGGCGTTGCTATGAAAGCCACTTGCTGAGACAGCCAATGTCATACACACCAGGGCCCACTGGTAACTGCCAACCTGTGCTGAACAAACACAACAAACTTTAATCTCAAAACAAAATATAAGAAACACAAATCCTTACAGGGTTCCATGGTACTTGATAGTTACACATGCGAAAAGACTATCAGTATTTGTCTATCCCCTCCCCGGTGAAACGTCACCGAAACACACTTATGGTCATAATATGACGTCTTTCTCAAATGTGTAACCATAAAGCTCCATGGTACCGAGCAAATGCTTGTATTTCTTCAAATTTATTATGCAATAAGTTGCCTAAAGGAATGTGTCTCATCTTATCAAACATTGATTTCAATTCAGTCACCTACATTCACAATTTAAACTACAGAACACCAACATCTCTGGATACTGATACAGTGGCTACTCACAGTTTCTACTTGGTAAGGAAAGAACTCTAAGTGGAGAGGTAGATATAGACTGTTCACTGTAAAGTGAGTACATCTGAGTTAGTCTTGTCAAGAATAATAATTTCAAAAAATATATTTTTGTGTTCTCAGACATTATGCTAACTTTCAGATACCAAGAAATCTGCAAACTGTGTTTATCACAGACATTGTTTATGCTTCCAGTAAAAATTTTTGAAGAGGGGAAAAAAATAACCAAGGATTCAAAAGTGCTCACTTTACTGTGAATAGTCTATAGTCTCATAGACAGCAAGGCAATAAAGATGAAGCCAGTAGTTGTAAGAAACAATCCCTGGATTCACCTGAAGTGAATGGTGATGATGGCCCTTCTGCTGTGTGATGAAGTAAATAGGTGTTTATAAGCAAGAACTTAGAACACTTGTTAGCATACAAGATGAGGATGGAGCAATTACAGAATGCAAAAATTGGGGAAACCAGAAAGCACAAAAAATATTACCCGCCAACATGGAAAGCACCAGGAATCAAACCCGGATTACCATTGCTTACAGGAGAATGATTTCCTATTTGCTACTAACACAATACTGTATTGACTTTATCACCCTATCATGTAGTTTGTCAACTGCAATCTCCAGTACAAGAATTTGAGGAGGAACACTCATTTGAAATTCACCAACCAATGACGAGCAATGCTGCTGCTTGAGTTCCCAGCCCTATTGTTTCGACAATTTTCCTGGTTGCAGTGATGGAAAAGCCACGCACTATCAGTCTTTCCGACAGCCATTTGCCCAGGAAGGTGCAAGGTATTGAAAACAACCACGGCACCATGTTCACCAACCAACCCTGTAAATTAAGGACACGGTTAAGAACACAAGAACAATTATAGCAACAAAGACTGTAAAAGCACCTCCAATACAAACCTGAGCAGTCTTGGATTTTTACACTTTGCAAGAAGGCAAAACTCTGTTACAACATGTCTGAACATAACACTATTATTTTTTGCTCCCACCTTATTCCATTAAACATAATGCTACCATTTTCTTGTATATAACACAACTACAGTTTCTCATTTCCTGTATACACCATCACCAATCTTTTAGCTAATGACAACTGACTTAGTTTTGAAATGTTGTAGTTATTTACACAGTTTCAAGTGTATTAGTACTTTAATTTATTTTCAAAATTGTTTTACAGATACTACATATATCGGAAATATCACATTTTAGAAGCAATAAGCAAAATTAGAAGTTGTAGCTTCCATTTGTACAGTTAAGGAAAGTTCATATTTTGGTTTTGTGGGAATAGCCGTAGCTGGGTCACACATTGTTCTGAATGGACGGAATTGACATGACCCTGCTGCTTATGGAAACATTTTGTGTCCTGGTAGATTAGTCTCGACAGTCAAGGGAACACCTCATGAAGAAGTTAAAAAAAACCAATGTAGTCAGCACCGGCAACGCCTGCGCCCAGAACTTCTTTTCATTTTTTGGACTTAAATTGACCTAATTCTTTCTCAATTCTTTCAGCCAAAGCAGGCCAGTAAGATATTGGATGTATGAAATCGTCATATTCCTAAATGTCTGCATGTAAAGCTGCTAAAAACCATTGTGTGAACTATTTTTCAAAACTTAAGGACACCATCTCGGGTTGCAATGTATGGAAATATGTAGCAGGTGTCAAAAGTTTTGGCAAAGAAAAGCAATGGTAATCAAATCCAAATTGAACTTGACACCAGTTTTTTTTCTCCCCTTTTGATGCCAATATCTAACGTCTTTTAAAGCATCAATTGAGTAAGATTGGCACCTACAATTCAAGAAGTTTTTATTCCGTCACAAAAAGTGTTTTCACTCATCCAGTGCATGGGATGGAGTAATGTAATAGTTGCTGTTGATGAAATGGTACAGTTTTTCTAAACAGCAAGATTTCAAACAAAGACAGGTATGCATTACAATGAAATTAATGGTGCTGATCCTGAGCACAAAGATTATGATGCCTACGAGTAATTAATTCACTCATACTTAGTATTTCTTAATACTGCAATTTTGTTTGTATGTGAAGAAAACTTTGGCTGCTAGGTTAACCAATTTAATTAAGTAGATAGATAAAAGGTTGAGGTATTCACATGCTGGTACATCTTGATAATTACAAACACACTGTTGCGCAATGTTTCGCTCGCTAGGTCAGCTTCAACAGGCAGTGAGTTCAGGTGGTGGCGGAAGCGTGGTTGGTTGCCCCTAGCGACCAGAGAGCAAACATGGGTGTTGCTGGAAAATTCAGATTGAAGAGATGTGGGGGTGTAGGGTATTTTAGTTTGTTATTATTTATGTGCAGTTAAGGTTTCGAAAGATACATAAACTGCACAACTATTTATGTAACAGCAAAATGACTTTCTCTACAAATAACTGAAATTTTTTTTGATACCCACCTACTGATTTAGATTAATGACTCCAGCTAATATTATTTTGCAAACAGTATGCAAAAAGCTTAGGCCTAATTACACAATGTACTACTGCACCTTACTCCATTATGTATTTCAAGTGTAAAAATGCATTTTTGAGTGAAATATAATTAAATTACACAAGCATCGAACTAAAATAAATTTAAGCTTGTGAACTCTAATGTATGAACAAAAAGTAAATTGAGTTAAAGAAACTGCAGTAATTGATTATATTTTTTTTCGAATGTGGTGATGGTTGACTGAAGGACAGAATACTGTGCATCTACAGCACATATTAACATTAAAACTTTCTGTATCACTCACGAAGAAAGAAAATAAACTTTGTATCAATTGAAACTTTACACGAAAAAGTGACACATACGAATGGACCAACACTTGCAAAACAATGTGTCTATCCTTTCATATGTGTACTACTATCAAGAAACACCAGCATGTGAGTACCTCAACCCTCTATTTATTTAACTGATTAACCTAGCAGCTAAAGCCTTCTTCTCATACACTTTATACGAAAGTGGTTTTTCTTAACAAGGTTGCACTGTACACACAAGTCAGTCTCATCGAGTCTTTGAATTCTAATTTTCACGTCCCATCATATGTACTCAAATTTTTAATGTGACAATCTTCAGTCAATTTAACAAATACATTCCATGAACCAAAAAAAATCTAACTCGTGGGACTTCTCTGATTGTGCTAAATAGGTTTTCATTACAGGTACTTGCAGATCATGACTTGGTGAGGCTTATTTTTAACCAAAGAAAAATAAAATAACATTCTAAGGATAGTACAGTACAGTAATCTCTCAGTTTAATTACTCTAAAGGGACTGAAGAAAATCTTCCTTAAATTGAAGGAGTTTAAAAACTGACTGATAAAAGTATGTTGTGTAGCGTGGCCCAGGCCCAGATTAATTTTTACAGGTTTCAATTTACAGTATGTTTGTTTCATATTTAGTTGTCACTTATAATCTAGACCTCATGGTCATTCTAACAATGGTATCTGAGAGTTTTGTTAAGAACAGTTTTGTTCAGAACTATTTGTACTTTATTTGGTAAAAGCCAGCACAGCACGTCAGTGGAAATTTATTCATATTAAAAATAACCAATTTCAGTAACTGTGAACTAATCCTTCTTAAAATAAGTAACATTTAATTTGGTAACTATAAATTACTCATTTAACAGTAAGAATAACAGTTTACTGGGTTATGTTAATATTTATTTAAAAGTTAAATGATTCTGTTTATGTTTAATAAATTTTCAATATGTATTTCTTGCTCAAATTATTTGCATTTGAATTTAACAAAATTATATTTGTTCATTGTTAAAGCTTGTAGTGTAAAAAAGGACAGAGATATCAATCTAAATTTGGAGTTACCAGGAAAAGTCGCTACATTTCAGTGCAAAACTGGCCTATAAAAATCATTGTTAATAATGTGCCGCCATATTTGGTTGCAACCAATAAAATCACAGACTGTTGCTGATTGGCCGCATCAATTTTAAATTTAATGTTTCTTTAACCTAGTAACAAGGTTAATACTTATATTTGTGTATAATTGATTTGGAAACTAAAATGTTAATGTTTATAATTATGTGGAAATATCACGAGTTAAAAATATTCGTTTCATTATGTAAAACGTAATATTTTTTAAATATTTCCTGTAATGGCAACGGGATGGCACCACTAACGGGCAACACTAGTAGCTTGCGCGAAGGCAGGGGACTCGTTGGCGAGATGTAGGCCGAGACGATTACGTGTTGACGGCGGCAGAGTTTATGGTGTTCAAGATGGAGTAAACGGTGGATGTGCAGGAGTTTAGTGACGATGGAGGCAGAACCGATAGGGTTCTGCGGCATTAGTAGGCCAAGAGTTTAATTTTGATAAATGTGTTTAAAGTAATTTGTGAAGTTGGGTTTTTTTCTTTTTAAGAGAAACTGATAAATTCTCGGTGATCACCAGCCTATAGTTTTTGTTGAAATGTAAACTTTCTCCGGTTTGCTCAAAGGGTGCCTCTCGGCAGTCGGAATTTTAAGTATGTATAAGTTTGGAACGTAACTTCATTAATAAACCCCAAGATTTGTGAGAATTCTGCAGTTTCACTCCTCGTCTCGCGCTACGTTGTAAAAACCCACACCTTGATTTGCTGATGTCGCTGAGCTAGTCGTGGACGTGTGGCATTGGGGCATTTGCAGTGTCACATTTTGTCTGCCCAACGTGTGACGCGTCACAGTTGAGACTTTAGATGGGACCAAAATATACAGTTGTGAAAGAATCACTAAACTGGAAGACTTAAACTGAGAAATCACTGTAAGTCTGTTGCATGCTTGTACAGTTCCTAAAAACACAGCATTAAAATTTTTCAGCACAAATAAATGCCACAGTAGTTATTAACATCACTATTAATACTATGTTACTAAACAAACACAAAGTAATAGGGAGATGACCAGCTAATACTGTTACTAAAAAGTCCTGTTTTCTCAGACTTGTAACAAGTGACGTGCAATCAAATACTGAAAAGATTTGGATTTGTATTCTAAGAACTCGTTTCCTTGTACATTAAGAAACTGATTTTGACCCATCCCCATACCACATTCCAAATTTACCATTTCTTGAATGAAATCAATGTACCGGTAAATCATTTATAACATAAAGACTACCAGGTTTTTTATAAATATAAATTTATTTTGACATGCAGACATATAACTACTGCGAAATAAAGTTACATACTACAAGTAAATATTCCACCACCCAATGTTGATAAAAAAAAGCCCAAACACGTTTCATGGTGCAGCATGCAAGTTTTAGCATGTATGATTATCATTTGCATAGGCTTTTGTCGAAAAATCAAGATGGCTTACTGAAATATTAATTTGATTAGACACAAGCAGTTCAGAAAAAATGTGTTCCTTGACAACAAATGTTTGACCTTTCTTTGGCACAAAGTAAAGCATAAACATTATGCACGTTGTTAATCCTTACCATTCACAAAGACCATTTTCATTTATATTTTACCAGAATATTAGACCATTGTTTGTTGAAGCATAGTAAACTCCCAATTGTTTGTGCTCTGATTATCCGGTTTTCTAACTATCAGTATGGCATTCTGTGTTTTTAACATTGTAAACAACCAACATTTTTGTAAAAAGAAATCTTTTTGATACACTAAAATGTCAACTCTGGCTCCTGTAAGAATGGATTAAAAAGATTTCAACTTCACTTTTTCTTGAGCATACTGTGCACCCAGACATATGTTTGCTCATCTGGAGGAAAAAAGGTACACTATAAATGAGTAAATAATGTTACGTGTAGGCAAAACTGTACGTCATTACCATGTTTTAGTGAATAATACATAAATTCCTTTTTTTTTCTCCCTAACGGGTTATTTTCGAACTATCCATGTTTCCACTATTCATGTGTAGCCCAACACTTATTAACATGGATAATCAGGAGTTTACTGTATTAAATTATTAAATAAGCATTTATGTTCTGGATAAAATTATACCCTAGAAGGTCGTCTACATTTCATTGACACAAAATTAAGTTTAATCACTGAATGAACGAGTAACTTTTAGGAGGTGTAGAAGTCATTTTTTACTATAAATTGTTGCTGTAAAATCATATAATGTATAGTGTTACAGTATGATTAATTTATCGTTGCACATTTTTTACACTAATAGGTTAGATTTTTTATTCGCCTGCGTACCACAAAATGAAAGGGTTACCACCAAGAAACATGAGCAAAATTGGTTTTATAAAAAGAACCCACATGCATGAAACAACCGTCATATAAAACTGAACAAAACATTACCAAATTGGAGGTAAAAAACTAAGTATAACAAATTGTCGACATACAGAACTAAAAACCACAGGAACTTAGAATATTGGGAGACATCACAGTTCCAAGTCGCAACAAACCAAGCACTGTACATATCTGAAGGAAGCAGGCAAGGCTAACTTGTGAACCACATAGCATGTGGGAAACACACAGAAAATAGGGGAGGGGTTAGTCTACAGTTTTGGCTAGCATGCTAACAGCCAAGACAAAGGAATTTGTTTTCAAAGGTACCACATTGCCAAAATTACAGCACACACAACGAGAAATCTAACACTGTGACCAAAAATGCTACAAAGTTATAATTTTCCTCAAATTTTCTTCTTACTTATTCACAAAATTTGAAGTTTTTTTTATGAGGTCATAATAGAGAGGTTATACTGTACTTTCAAAACTAGACTTTTGCTAACAATCAGTATGCTGAAATAACGAAAAATGAGTACTTTCATTTCTATTTCTGTAAGAAAACTGTCAATCAAAAGTCATTAAAAAACAAAAATTGTCAAGCTCATTGAATGTTTATCACATGTTAAGTTAAGTTTGTTTATCCTCTATGCAAATTAAATTATTGCTGTTAATAAATATATAATTTTAAAAAAGAAGCTGATGGACTATGTAGGCCTAACTTACTGTATGTAATCTTTAAATTTGATAAGTAAAGAAATTAAATGCAGAGTTATATTTTTAGACATTGCAAAACACTTCATAAAAGTGCATTGTTCTCACTGAACTTACACAAGAACAAATTTGCAGAACATAATTTTTTATTTCAAGTTCATGAAGCCTTAAAATGATTTATTTCAGTTTCGTTATAAAGAAGGTTATTTTTGGAGAAAGTTAAAAAAAATATGACTTGCTATCACACAATGGATAGGAGTCACAAATACACATATAGACAACACACCACTGTACTGAAGCATCAGTCAAACCTTTGCTGTTGGGAATGTGTCGTGGAAGTACGAAGGAAGCCACGACAACAAGAGGAAGAAACAGTTGTTCTGGCATGCGTGGCCAATCACACATGACCTGCAAAATTGATGAACCTCTATTACGGACAGTTTAAAAGAATAATAGTAGTTCATTTAATGATTTAACATTGCACATACCACATGAAACAAACAGAAGTACAGATACTGACAATGTATAGTTAATTTACGGTAAAAGAGGTACAGTATATCCTGCCAAATATGTTCCTGGAAACTGTATCGTTTTAGAAAACTCTGTTATAAATGTGGTGCATAAATTAGATAGCACTAAAACACTGCATTTACTGAAATCTACAGGTGTCTGGAAGTCAATATAGAAAAAAGCTGACAACACGGACACTCTTAGATAATTTTTGTTAACTATGCAAGAAAATACTTTGTGGAAAAAATCATTCCTATTCTAGTATAATCCTCTGTCCTAGAGTAAAAACCAAAAACATTATGTCATAAATAATTCACCAAAACACATTACAACAGATAAATATTTACAAATTAACTACACGTTAGGCAAGAACTATTTTACAGGATTGTCATTTTACACTTAACACTATTTTTATACTAACAAAACCTCCAGTTTTTATTAAATTTGTTCAGCATGTATGTATGCAAAACTGTTTTTATAAAAAAATTAATGGAAATAAGGTGGTTGTCTGGATGGACTTAGTTTACATGATCAAGGTCAAAAAGTGGAGAACACTAACAGTAACACAGTACGTGCTTCACGCCTCTCTGTATCCTCTAGGTTCAAGTCACTGAACTAGTGTGTAGTTATCTTGCTGATAACCTGCCTCTCATTGACTTTCAGCAGTGAAATGAACATTTTTATAAAGACACAAAAAAAGCACAATAAAGATTTGCAGCATAAATCCACAAAACTACCATTATTTCTCATTTTGGTGAGAACAAATGACAATGATTGCAGTGTGTATTATACAGCCCCGCTCATGTTCCAAATAGCACTTTTCTTGTATGAAATGGTCACATGACTTGTATTACTACAATAACATTGCATTTGAACAATTTCATTTAATCAAGTACCTTGTTAATTTTTAAATACCAAATTCATATTGATTTTATGTTATTTTGTAGCAAAACATTCCCTGTAATTATACTTAATACTATTCAAGTCACAGACGCCCCAGTATACCATGGTCTTTTATAACATCCTTACAATATACGATTGCTAGTTATCTGTGCCCACTATCTGCTATAACAATGGCGCCGTCTTGTTATATGATGATTGTGGTGGAGTAGAGGTTTGATAGACGTAACACATTATAGTATCCAATACAATTAAAACAAATACATAACTGCATCAATTAATTAACAATATACAGTTCTTTTCTACAAGTGCAACTGGCATAACTCGAGCAAATCATTTTTAATAATGTTTGAGTTTATGGGCAGAACAACATCGTCTCTCAGCTTTCACACAGTAATATTAATACACTACTTGACTTTACACAACATAGGGAACATTATTGTCCACTCATCCTATTACAAAAATGCTACAAAGAAAGTTTGTCATTCTCAGTGAGAATTTATGTCTATGAAAAACCATTTAATTAGGCAGCTTTTTTATCTGAAAAATCATCAACATTACTGTGCACCATATACTTTTGTTGCTGCGAGTTAAAACACACGAGAGTTAAAACCCTATTTTCAGACTTTAATGCCCATAGTTCACTATCAACTACTTAAAACACAGTACATGTCCTTGGTCCGCCACTTCCGTTTACTTTTACAACCAGTGTTTCTACAGAATTAAGTGAGAATTAACCCGTTCAGTGTCCCCATTCACAATTACGGGCATGTTGCACATGAAAAAAACCTTTATTAGACACTATACTCTGAATAAACTGATTCCTTCATCATTTACAAATTTTCAGCTCATTACTAGTTAAAACTAACAATATTTAATGTTGCTTAGTGGTTTCAAGACGTAATCTCATAATATAACATATGTCAAAATATTTCACAATTGTAACATACGAACTCACAATTTAAACTGTAGCTGAACTAGCCAACCTTTTCTGTCGCTATGAAAAAATACAAGCTCACGTAGCAATTACCAAAAACAAAACACTTAGTTATGTAATTTAAGAGCTCATGTCACTTATTTTGGTGACTTTATATTAATTCTTTCCTGATTAAAAATTTGGCGTTATTTAAATTAAAATATTTCAATAGGAATGTAGCTAATTACTTTGCCTTTCATTATGTACATTATATTCGAAAAATTAAAATGTAACTACCTATGAAATAGTTACGTAAATTTAAATTTTAAGATAAAAATTCTCTCTCACAAAATAATGAACACTAAATACGATAACTCCCAGAACCTTTTAATTCAACAATATGAACCTAATAGTAAACTTAATGTTTCTATAATGAAACGTTACTGGTTACCCGTCACATGCTTCATTTATTAAACAAAAATTAATATTATAAACAAAACAGGTGACACAACCTCTTAATCATCATCGCGGGCAGATAAGCTACAGCAGCCATGCTATTCCACCAATGTGCAAAAACGAAACACTACTCGACTTGTGTACCACCAATAAACCGTTTTTATAAACTTTGTATTACGAGTAAAGTGCCTGTGGTAAATGAATGTATGCATTAATTACTTATTTGTGCCAGCTCTGTTTTTATTATATTTAGGTACGGTGCACATCCATATAATATTGTAAACAAATGTGGATATTCTTGGGAGCCTTGGAAGCCAAAACCTCATTTCCACTTTATGCTAATAGAAAAATGAACCTCCAATGTCGTCTTCAATAATGTCACAATATTCAGAAATATAACCAGATTTTATAGGTGAACTAACTGTACTTCTAATAACTTGTTCACATAACATTATTTCTTTATATCTAGTAGTTTGAACCTAAAAACATGTCAAAAGTTAAAATTTTACTTTTTTGGGTACACGCCCACAGTAAAAACTCACACTAATAAAAATATTTCACTAAGTAATAACAATACATTTATATAACTATTGTAAATATTTGTATTGTTTTTCTTTCCTTTTTCCCCTTTAATTTGGTGACGATATGCAAACTTTCCCTAGATAAATGAAAATTCAAACATTTTATATCTTCACAAACATTACTACAACAGTCATTAAGTACATCAGGCTATCTTTGTAGGTGTGCATTATTTTAACAATGCAGATATTTTTACAATGGGGTTCAGTCACCAAAACAGTAAAATTTTAATTTAGAAATTACATGCCAAAACTATAATTTTGTAGTGCCCATAATGATACATTTGTAATTACGTTACATTTGTAATTTTTAAAATGAAAACGAGAAAGTCACGAGATGTATTGTGTTCAAGATGAACAGTAATTGGTACAAATATAAGTTAATTTTTTCTGTCAAGCAAGGCTTATCACAATACAGTAGTGTCTCCTTTGTTCAACTTTTGCCTATCCCTATCCCACATTCCATTTTAATCAACGTCCCAGCGCAAAAAAAAATCTACAACAAGAACTGCAAGTTGCGAGCTTGAGTGTAGTTTACATTTTGTCGCTCCTAGCTCTTATCTGTCGTTTTGCTGTAACACATGGTTATAAGGTTCGTAATGTATAAAATTATACAGAAGTTGATATTTAATAGGCTTTTACTTAACACCTCCCCACTAAGTTATTTTCTTGCTTATCCAAAATTTGGCCAATCCAATTATGTCTATCGAGTGAGACACTGCTGTATTCAAAAAAATGTATAATGTTAATGTAAAAAATTATATATCTTGCAATTTTAAACAATGTTTCAAATCATAAAGAGACTTGCTTCTAAAACTTCATCGAAGTAATCGCTACCCTCATGTACTATGCCAATAAACACACACTTAAGACCAAATTCAATTTTAATTCCAACTGACTACAGGGTCAACTCACCAGAATGAAGCTTTTTGGAACAGTCTAATCCACGGTACAGGAATATTATCTCGTCTGTAAGGTGATGACTGTAGCTTCAAAGGTAACGAAACAACTGCAGCTTTTCTCCTGATGGCAGCTAATGCATAGTATCGTAACACAAGTGTCCACCCAATACCAAACAATCCTGTAAAAAAGTTACGTGGCAGAATTACTTATATTAATTTAATGTACACCTACACTTATTTAATGCAAAACACTGCTTTACGATTTATTCAACAAAAAACAATTATATAATTTGAAGTACAGTATGTAGCCTACATGAATATGATGATTATGAATAACGTGGCCCCCTAGATAGATACGCATGTACGTGCATTACTCAAAGCTGATGGAGCACTAAGGATGCTGCTGACATATATATGTTATGCAGTATCACCTCTATGTAAAACCACTCAACTGGCTTACAGCACTTAATTATTTTTGTCCATGGGACTTAAAGCAGTAATTTGTGCAAAGTATGGTTTAAAGTCCAACTCATGATTCCTGTTTTTTTTAATACGATTTGAAAAAATTATTGGCCATTACTATTTACAATTCAACATAAAAGTAGTAGTCTCACTCACAGAGAATTAACGTTAATTAGTGACTTCTAAAAACCATGGAAAACAGAAATAAGATTGGCCTGACGAAATAAAACCTAGGCTTCTGAACACAATTCTAACAGCACAGCCCAGACAAATACACACCTCACTACAGGTGCTTAATGAAAGGTAACTAGTTTAACTAGGGTAGAACAAAATTTTAATTTGAGGCATTTAAACAGCAACATTAATAACGATTACAAGTGTCCAGAAAATCTCCAAAGTGGCTTCAGATCAACTCATGATTGGTTAACCCTGCCCAACAGCCAGGCAAATTGCACTTAACAGATGAACTTGTGAAATTGTGCAAAACAATTTTAAACACTGAGACGCAACCAAACTCAAGTCTTCAAAATATAAAAAAAAAGCATGTAATAAATAACAACTTGTTAAGGGCGCGATTCACCTCAGTTTTCAACGTCTTAATTTATTTTTATATTTGCACCGTTTTTTTTTTTTTTTTTTTTTTTTTTTTTTTTTTTTTTTTTTTTTTTTTTTTTTTTTTTTTTTTTTTTTTTTTTTTTTTTTTTTTTTTTTTTTTTTTTTTTTTTTTTTTTTTTTTTTTTTTTTTTTTTTTTTTTTTTTTTTTTTTTTTTTTTTTTTAAAAAGACATAAATTGTGATAAAATCTACCTCGCAGGAAACTTTTGTATCTCTCATAGTTTTTGTGTAATGAGTCATAAATTTTAAAATTTGCACTTTACGGTTTTAAGTACGCCACTAAAACCAACTGACATACCAAACCGACAAAATTCAAAATTCACAGTGTATAACAATGTTGTAGGCTATGATTTGACATATATGAAAACAAAAAATAAAATACTTTCATATTTAATAAAAAAATGCTGCATTTTTAAATGAAAATTAAAAAAAAATATATCAACAATTTTTTAAAAATACAAAAATTAAATTTTTTGGTATTTATATATGTCAAATCATAGCCTACAACATTGATATATAGTAGTGTGAATTTTTTCAGTTTGCAATGTCAGTTGGTTTTAGTGGCGTACTTAAAACCGTAAAGTCCAAATTTTGACGTTTACGGCTCATTGCGCAAAAACTATGAGAGATACAAAAATTTCCTAAGAGGAAGATTTTGTCCCAATTTATGTCTAAAATAAGAAAAAAAAATATCTGGTACCAATACAAAAATTAAAAAAGACGTTGAAAACTGAGGTGAACCACAACACTTAAGAAGAAAAATTAGGTACTGGAGCTTGAGAATTGCATTTAATTGTAACATGTGGTGAATACAAGATGTAGATTTGTGCACTACTACTAAACACAGTTTTTTTCCACAGAAGTTTGACTCAGGACTCGGGACATAAAAAAAGGTACAAAATATATGCTGTTGTGATCATATTTAAACTAATAGTGAATTCCCACTTATTGAAAGGCCAAACTCCTAGCAGGCATTTAGTTCTGATCTGGTAATTGAGAATACCTGGTCATATTACTGAAAAAGAAACCTACTGAACTGCAGCAGGTAACGTTTCATAAAAATCCTTATGCGGTAGGCCCTTGAAGGTTTTAAAGGGATATACGTTGTGCCAAGCTTTGTAGCAGGTATATAGATGAGATGATTTAACAGACATAAACTGTACTTCAGGTCTATTATGTACACGTAATTGAAATATGTGAGACTGATTCCCCACAGTTTTATTAGCCTACATCTTGGCATATGACACTCCTTCTTGTCCCTCGCATGCTCTCGCTGTCTCTCAATTTAACCCAGCATCTGTTTTAACTATAGTCAACCTGGTTAGTTGGCAGTTCACGGAGGACGTGTGATCTGTTGTGATGCAAGAGCTGTTACCATCTATCTGGAGAGTTCCCAAATACGAGATTCCAGAAATGAGTGTATGACGACATATCCAAAACACTGCAGTGAGGTTAGAGGATGAGCTAGTAAAGACGTCTGTACACAATGCTCAATTCTTGAACAGTTTTCATGCCTATTGTTTGTTGCCTAGTCTGCTTCCGCATACGTTACATTTCAGCACTCTCCCAGTGAGCTAGCTATAAGCATATTAGATTTCATATCCAAAAGCTTGCCCATGACTCTACTGGAATAGGCTACATTTTATTTCTGTTAACAGTTTTGTTGGTGTTTCTGCCCAAAACCTCTATGGTTAATCAGTCAGGTATTGATGGTACATGACTGCCAAATTCACCCCACTTCAATACGGCAAACATGGCGTCAGTAGCTATTGATCATGTACGTTGCAAATTTTTAGGGAAACGAGATTATGTTTATACGTAGAATTCATTAGTCTTGCTATTTTGCAAGGAGATAGAATGTATCAGAATTCTTGTGTTTCGATTAAAATAAAATTGCAATTATCTACTATTCCATAAAATCTTGGCTTTTACATATTCTGTCACTACCTTAGGCACTGGAGAAAACAGTCTTCCGCTACACCCATGCCAAACCCAGTGTTATATTCACGAATATATAAGAATTGAGCTTGTGTAGGGATGGCTTCAGTAGCAATGACCAACATTTTCTATCCTTGTCAAAAATTCTTTGTTTGTAGCACAGCACATAAATAATATAGTAAGGTAAGTTAAGTGGGCTTTACATCGTCACTAGAGACAGTGACACACACCATGGTATGACAGGAGCTGGGAGAGGAGTCGGCCATGGCCTTTTTTAAGGAACCATCCCAGCATTCGCTTGGAGTGATTTCGGGAAACCGTAGAAAACCAAATTCAGGATGGTCGGAGCCAGGGATAGAACCCGGGTCCTCCCGAACGCGAGTCCAAGGTGTAACCGTTGCGCCACCTCGCTCAGTAGCACTTAAATGGGAGACTAAATTCTTTGATACCATTATTACACCAAGCATGTGTTTAAAACACTATTGTAGATTTAATAAAAAAAATTAAGAATGCATTAGTATTTTGTTTTGGTCTGAAACCACGTGTCACCAAGTCAGCTACAAAGAAAGCAATGATACTTGAAAGCCCC
>PNEQ01046834.1:8658-42284 GCA_003012365.1 Medauroidea extradentata | reverse complement strand
ACACACACACACATATATATACACATATATACTGTATATATATATATATACATACACACACACAGAGAGAGAGAGAGAGAGGAGAGAGAGAAGAGAGAGAGAAGAGAGAGAGAGAGAGAGACACACACAGAGACACACACAGAGAGACACACACAGAGACACACACACAGACAGACACACACAGAGACACACAGACAGACAGACACACACACACAGATACACACACACGCAGACACACACACAGTGACACACACAATAGAACCTCTTTGTATTGAACCCAGATGTACTGAATGTCCGCATCTATGGAACACAATCTGTAGTCTCATTTCCTATTTTTCTGCAACTCAAGACCACATCCATTGAACATCTGCTTATATTGAATTTTTTTGTCAATCCCTTGAGAAACGATGGACAGAGGTTCCACTGTATATACATAAAGTCAATATTACAGGCAATAGCTGGATAGTACTTGAAAAACATGCTCACAAATTACTACCTCTTAATTATTTTCAAATATTGGGTAACAAATAACATATTTATTGTGAACATATTTTGCAAGCCTCTTCCATTCATACTAAGAATGAAAATGCGTATTAAAATGTGTAAAAAAGTTATTATTACACTGTCACAATTATTTATAATACAAAATGTCTTCAAAGTTCAACAGTATATAAATCTTTGTTTTATGCAAGTATCACACTTCTTTGCTGTCCAACTCAACAAATATCTGCATTTACTGCAGTCGTATTCGCACTAACAAGCACACACCGAAAAAAATCTTTAAAGTTGCAGACCGAACTTTCAATCTTTGGGGAGAAGAGATTCAGCGGCCATGCAAACCATTCTTACTCCACGCGTGAGTTTATTGTTTGGGTTGTGATCCATATAAAGCTTCAACTGACAAATTAACTTACTAAGCACTGCAGGCATGTGCTCACGCGTTATCTGGTCATTTGGATCCAGACTTGTAACTGCTTCCTGCAAGTAGCTGCAACACAAATAGAAAAAATTAAAAGCTTTGTAAGAAAAATTGCAGTGTTAGTCTTAAACTCTTAATCTAATCATACTTCACACCTGGTAAACATAAAACCACTTCACTTAAAAATACACAAACCATACAACTAAGAGTTCTCTGAAAGACTGAAGGTATTTTAGTCCTGACAAATGTCTTTCAAGATGGCATGGTATATAATTCAGTGCTGAAAGCATCAGTTTAAAATTGAAGGTACCTCGAAGCCAATTTGCAAAAATCAAAAAACTGCAACCTTAATATTTCATCAACTTTCTGAACAAAAATTCTTCTTGCATTACTTATTTCTGAAGAACAAACACATATGCCATGCCTAAATCTTTTATATTTAATTGTGCTTAACAAATATATAATTCTGGATAAATGTTTGCCCATAAAGTTGGCTAATATTATTATGTAAGTTTGTTGTTTTGTAGTTTTTCCATACTGACTTTCAAAAACTTGTAGATTTCAAATGATGTTCTTAGCATTTATTTATCTACCACAAACTCACCATATTTACTCAATTGTAAGCAGACCTTTTCTTATCGTTTCGGATCGTCAAAAATCCTGACTCGGATTAAAATAAGGCTCAACCATTTTACATACAATTTTCACTAAATATAAATAAATACGTTCATAAAACTGGCAGTACACTTTCATCAGTACCGATACGGATGTAAATGTGAACCTAATTTATAAAAACATGTAGTTATTGCTAGACGGAGTGTGATCTCTAGTAATATCACGGACGGCCGACAGGTGACGTCACCGCGCCGGTGTGGTCGGCCCTTGGGCTCGAGCGTGCAGATCTGGCAGTGTAGTCGCCGGAGTCCTGCAGTACACGCGCGCTGCCAGTCCGCTACGGTACCGCTGCTGCTGTATTTGCTGAGTTTTAAAATGAAGAGAAGACATTAAACAGCAGAGTTAAAAAAAAGTAGTCATCAAATATGCTGAGGAAACGTCTAATCTAATATACTAACGTAATTTTTTATGCCAACTCATTTACATGATAAATTCACAGTTCTATTAAAGGCCTAGTTCCGTATTTACCTATCTACCCCCCCCCCCCCACATTAATTATATATAAAAAAAATTTTTGGGAGTGGGTACGGCTACAGCTTCTTTACGCTTTGCCGGCTGGCTGCCAGTCTGCCTGCAGTAGTAGGTACACTGCGCCAGGACGTGCCGAGTGTTGTGTCGAACTACAGCGCCGTGCCGAGCTACGCCACGCCAGCATTCCTCGCATGACGTGAATTGCCCGCCCACTTGTTAACCTACTTTGTGTCAAGCTCTTCCATTCAGTTGTTTCTGTCCAGCAGACGGGAAGAAAAATCATCATCGGCTCTTAAAGACCTGAGAGGTTAAAGGGCCATAAAACTCTGTTATTATCATTATCCTCCTGTGGGCGGGACCTTCAAAATTTGGCTGATAATTGGGGTCATATATTCCCCCCCCCCCCAAGTTTTGAAAGGTGGCCTACAATCCAGTAAATACGGTAAGCTGGAAGCAAAATAGCAGATAAGCATGAGATGACAGCATAAATATCAGGAACAGACCAGATTTTTGGTTGGGAGTGGGGGTGGTTTGTTTTTACCAGGTGGGTACGTTTAGTGACACATGACGGTCAGCAGCCTCTACTCAGTAACTCATGACTGGAAAGTGTGAGCTATATAGCTACGACTTTGGATTGCAGCGAGAGAGTCGCGTGGCTTTTGGGTTGTAAGCCTGTATTATGCTATGTGCGGAGCAGAGGAATTAGTCCATCACTGGTGGCGTAGGCAAAACTGTGGCCTTGCACTGCAACTGAGTTTCTGATCAGTCTGGAGCAGGAATGAGAATAAAAAGTGTGTCAGCCAGCAGTTCAACACCAGTCTTGGCCTGTCGAACCGAGCTACTAATAGTAAGCTAAGGATGTTTGATGACAAGCTGTCGTCCACTGGCCAACAAAGAAAATAACATGGTATAATGTTAAGGGCGTAGCGAGGTATTCGTCCACGATATAGTCTATAAGGAGTTGTCTAGCATTGTTGTGCAGGATTGACTGTTGTACAAGGCCATTATGGGTCAAATCAAGTTGAGCAATTGTTTATGAAAAGGCAGTAGCAAACAAAGAACATATGCCTTTGTTGTTTTAGCTACTGAGGTGTAGCTTAGCCAGCTTAGCCTATTTTAGTGAAGGAATTTAAGAAGAAGGCTTTGAACAAAACCCTCTTGTGCAAACACTCATGCACGCTGTAGAAGTGTTAGGAGGTGTGTGACAACAAATAGATTTTCCAGACCTTGGCCACCACTGAAGGCAGAGAGCTTCCTTCGGAACGAGACCACTGTAGTATAGTGGTGGCTACAGTGTGCCTGAGCTACCGAAGACAAACACATGATTCATTCAACCCAGTTGACTGCCACAAGGGCAGTACTTGCTGGAAACAGAAATGGCAATGATGGCAGTGGCAGTCAACATCTATCATCGGCTCCTGAGACTTTCAGTACCAGTGCAACTAACACAATTCCAAACAATAGCACCTCACACACACAACCCAGCTTCACCTCCACAGAGTGACTGCAATACAGGGCTAAGCATCAGACGTTAAGGTCCTGGATATCCCAGCGTTTCACACATCCTATGGAAGTAGGGTAGTAACTGTGGCAACAGGTGATAAAGAGACCTACTTCTCTCTTCAGTAACTCTTCAACGAGAAGGAATCAGAGGAAGGTTGAATGCTGCCTTTTGTATCACACCAATCTCAATCAGCCATCCCTTCAGGTTAACATTAGGAAACCTTGGGATTATTGGAGAGCTGTTACCAGAACAAATTTTTATGCAGGAGACATGCATTAAGAAATAAAACAGCTACAACCTTTACATGACAGAATGCACTACTGAGCTAGAGGAGCCACAACTTCTTGATATCAGTTGTATTGAGAACTGAAAATGATCCATCCAGACATATTAGCTAGCGATACAGAAGAACATGCTGTATTTGTCGCATATAAGACAACTAATTTTTACATATTTTTGACTTTCAAAAATTGGTACTCGTCTTATATAAAGGTGTGAACATTCTTGGCAACCTATAAATTGTTTGAAAGTTAAGCTGTATGCTGTGGAGTTGTATTATGTTATAAGGATTGCGTTTTCAGTTGCAAATCAAAACGAGTGCACCATTTATTTTATAGAAAATAATTTACGGAACAAAATTTTGATGAGCATCATATTCGTGACATAGGTGACTTTTACCTCGCAGCAAAGCTTGTATCGCTTGGCAATCAATACAACTAGAGCTTGGCTGGTAGACGACAACATTGCACAGGTATGTGACGACCTTGCAATCATCTGATGCAGCTCGGCATTGCCTCGTAGCGTGCGTCAGTCTTCAGTCCAACGTTGCCAAGTAGTGCGTGGTCGGCAGCAGTTGGATGATGTTGTCGGCCACGTGTTACCACCGCTGTGCATTTCCTTTGCTCTTGGGCACCCGGAGGGCAGTAGTAACCCATGTTATTGGTTTATGTGTCTCCTATGATGTTTATAAACCAGTACCGATAATAACAGCAACAAAAACATTTCAACGAAATATGTATGTTTCTGATGAAGGAAAAAATTATTTTCGACCAGGAATTACAAAAATAATAATTTTTTTTTTCAAGAAATCGTATCTTCACAACCATGACTCGTTTTATGTGTGGGGTCGTCCTTTATGCCAGCAAATGCGTATTACTAAACTTAAGAATAATAACCGGCATGAAAGAACAAAAATTACAGCTTAATGTTAATAGATTTTTTAATTACAGTAGAACACTGATTGAAAGAAAAATCATGGTTTCTTAAAAATTTTACTATAAAATATTGTGTTAGTAGAAGTATATATTTAGAGATGTAATTCAAGGTTCAAACCTATTAGGAATAGGTTCATTAGCATGCGACAGTAAAATACTGCAGTCAACACAAATTGGTAAGCAACAGCTATGAAAGAAAAATTAAGCATAGTGAAGTGTACACTTCGTGACTGAAGCCATATGCATAATACTGACAAGTGAGAAGTTATGAATAATGCAACCTTCTATCCTCTCTTCTCTCTCTCATGCTCCACCAACAACGCATAAGAAAAATTAAATAAAATTGCAAGAAAATCACAATTAAAAATTGATGAAAGGGTTTACAAAACCACAACGGTTGGCAAGACATACAGTATATACTTCTGCCGTAGTAATTTTTATTCTAAAACGTTTGCATACAGGAAAACTCCAATTCTACGACCTCGGAATGAACGACTACAGAATTTTATAACAACATTCTTGGGAAATTTCAATACTAAAATGCACAAAGTTGCAACTAAAAGTTTGATTAAACACAGAGCAGTACCATACTAGTGGATGTGATGCTGCTATCAATTTGTAAGCCACAACTGAAAAAATGGCAGAAAACTTTAAAAACTGAAATGCCTGAAGCTCATACCTAGTGAGTACAGTAGAACCCCGATTTTAAGTCCTAGATTTTACGAGGTAATTCTCTGGAAATGTTAAGGTCTAACCTCTATTTTATGAAACAACTATTTTATGAGGTCATAATCTGCCTGCACGACGTATACTGACAAGTGAATGAGTAATGCTTAGCTCTCTGCTCAGCCTACCCCATCACCCCTGATGATGCCTGTCACCATACACTATCAGCTCTGTCCCTCCTCCATTTATCGATGTTTGCAGAATGGAAGAGGAGAGACTCCACATCAGAGATAATCCAACACCGTTGACAACAATCACCGGCGAAACATGTATGTAGATGTCTCCTAGGTGTGAGAATGGCGGAAAATATTTGAAGCAAAATAAAGAACAGTTCCCACACTGCTGGATAATTTTTATTATAGTTTTGGACCCAATGTCACAACAAGAAGTGTGCAATTGCTTGTTATTTTAACTAGCTAAAAAGGAGGAACTCTAAGATAATTAATGTATGTGTGCTTCGACATTTCTCTATACAGATTAGTTGAAAAACGACACACTTAAGTCAAAACAGCATCACTTATGCTAGTTTACCATTGTCCAGTTATAGTTTTCTTTTCAACCAACTTTGCAGATGGGGAGTACGAGTACTGAACTTGGGTATAGGGAGTGACACAGTGAAACCACTTCTGCTGTTTTTGCTGCTTTGAATTATTTACATACAGTGGTAAGATAGGGGTTATACTGTATAATCAATAGAACCCTGTTCTTACAAGGCCTCAAAGGTGTCCAAAAATATCTCATAAAATTGCTGCATCATATAATCCAGTACTTGTACAATGGGGGTTAAGCCTGAAAATGACCTCTTAAAAAAATCCAGTGTTTATAAAATCGAGTTTCTAGTGTAATTACATACATATCATTGAAAGATGCACTGGTTCATCATGGGATGCAAAAAGAAAATAAATACAGTGAAAGTCCGTCGTAACGAGTACGGCATATAATATATTGTACTGGGAGTCTGTGACTCCCAAGTCTGCCTTTTGAGAAGAAGAACTTTTTAGTGTTTGATGCTCTGATTATGGATTACCCGTCAGGTTGCCTGGACTAGAATGTGCGTGCCTCGTCATCTGGTTGTGTTATCGCCCCATTTGGACGTCTTCGTGTACGCTCGGCAGTTGTTGGTCATGCTCGTGTGCGCCCTCCCTCCTCCACTCTCCTTTTCCCCTCCGCGCCGGCTGAGTTGGCTGGAGTGTGTGTGTGCCAGAAAGTCTGTCTTCTCCCGGGCCCGCTCGTGGGCAGTTGTGTTGGCTCGCGACCGCGGCGACACACCTTGGTCTTTTAAGTAAATATCTGTCATCTTGTTTCTTGTTCGGATTTCTACGTGTGTTCAGTTTGGTTTGATTAGTTCATCTCTTGCGTTGTTATTGATCAGGTTAGTGTCGTCGTGAGCGCGAGCTTAGCACAATCGGGATGTGTTCCTGCAGTTTGTTTTAAGTAATATGGAGCGTGTGTGTAGCCGCTCGTTCACACTAAGGCAATATTTGGAACAAATTTAATTGTTTTGTATTAACAGTTTATTGATTTATATTCTTGGCTCGTGCCCATTTTGACGTCGCTGACGTGTTACTTGTACTCGCACTTTGTACCTGAATTCGATTTACAATATACTTAATTTTTCTAAGAACCTGCATTAATATTCTTGGTAGATATTTGGTGTCCCTGTGTTGTTGTGATGTCAATGATAATGTTGAGCATTAACTCATGGGTAGGTGTGTGAAGCGGTAGAGTGCCTTTGTCGTACCGACTAAGACTGGCAGCCTGTGACTACGGTGTCTGCTTAAGAAGCGGGCACATAATGATAGGTACACTGTAACGATAATTTTTATTGGCATCATCAGTTTCCCGGTAAGTTGTGTGGTTAAAAAATTCAGCTATAACAAATACGGTGCGGAGTAATTTTTGCTATAACGATAGCTTACATAGCCATAATTTTCCTGATAAACAATGAGAAAATGTATTATTTCCTTAAGAAAATGCGAAACAACTTCGCAGTGTTACACGTGTTCATCAAATGAAGCAATGTCGTGCACAATGTGGACGACTTGACAACGCCGCACAAGGTGGGGCACCACAGTGAGCATAGTTTGCCCCGCAGCGTGTTGCGCTTGTGCATCAGACTGTCGACTGCTCATTCTGCTAAAGTGGCCTTGACGTAGCTGTAGCCTTGCTAGCTGTTGGTAACACAAGTTGACAATCCATTGACTTGGCGTAATTTAAAATCATTAAGCCTTAGTGAAGGCACAGAAACTCAAACGAAGATCTTACTGTAAAGCAGTCAGGTGGATAGGCGTTGTTACCTAAAGTGTAGGAACAAGCATTTGTCTATGCACCATGAGTTGAGGTAATGAGCCGCTAGCACAATTAGTGGCCGTGCCACGTATAGTAACCTATTTTTAAAATTGTTACTTAAAATACAGTAATGTGTAAAGTACTGAATTGGCTATTCATACAATTAAGGTGCCAGGGCAGGCACGTGCAAGCCAGCAGTCTCGTACTTTTCCTGGGAGGCTTGTAAGAATAAGAGAATGGTGTGGATTGAAAGAATGAATTGTTGGGAGAGGGAGTGGTATCCTGGGTCATGATGGGGACGGGCTGCGGAAAGGAGGGAAGTTATTGGCGAGGGAGGGGGCAAAAATGGCCATTGTGTACTGGCCGGGACAAAGAGGTTAGAAAATTGTGCCGTCAGCGAAGTTGCAAAAACGTTCAGCAGGCAGAGCACTTCAACAGCGCAAACTCACAACACACAGATTTGGAAGTTGTAGAAAGGCGTAATAAAGTAAGCAACGGTGAGAGCCAGCCAATCTGAGTGTGTACAATGGAGGCAGGGCTGTTCCCCCTCCTCAACTTCTTCACAAGACGGGCATGATGAGAGAGTTCCGTTACACGCTAGCTGTCGCAGTTGCAACTTGGCAAGGGCACGGGGCCCTGTTGCGAGCATAACTTGTTTTGCAGCATGCTGCCCTGAGCCCGTAAGTGAGCATAATTTGTTCTGCGGCTCGCTGACCGTGGCCCGCAAGTAAGCATAACTAGTCTCGCTCGAGTCACAGACAGGATAGTGTACACTGCTTTCGCACCAGCCAAAATATTTTCGTAGTTTCCAGTCATTTTGCTGTTGTACGCATTTCGTGTTACTACGCAGCAGTTTCCTTGCCATTTTAGACATGGATAAGAAACAAAAATCTCTTGATCTGTCGACTAAATTAAAAATTATTCAAGGGTGTGAAAATCCATGTCAGCATTACGATCTGACCCCTTTCTACTTTGCTCACAATTTTGAAAAATACGGAAAAATTTCAGTCAGCAGCTGTGAAAGATTGCGCACCATGAAAAATAAAAAATGTTTGTGCTGCAAAACATGTACATCTGGAGGAAGTTTTGTTTACATGGTTCACGCAAAACCACGCGAAAGGAAAGCAAACAAAAATAGATTGTTTTTTTTTTTTTTTAAGCAGTGACTTTCTATTTAAATAATGTTCCTTTTCAAAATGTTAAATATAGTTTGTAAGTTTTTAAAACTAGCGCAACACACGTGAGCCTACTGCAACGCAGCTGCAGCCGAAGCGACAGTAAGTGGCATAACTTTGAGTGATTCTGCGAGCCAACTACAGCTGAGCGCATTGCCACATTGTGTCAAAGCCGCTAGTCGCATTGCATCACGGCCGCACGTCTAATAACTTTGCAATGAGTGCTGGTATGTCTCCAAAATGTTATTGTAGTGAATTTTACGTACATTTCTATAATTTTTCCTGTGAATTGCCATAGTAGAATATACAGTCAAATAACACAAACATAATGCTATATATATATATATATATTTTTTTTTTTTAATTTTGTTTATAACGATAATTCATTATAAAAAACTTTTCGTGCTTTTATAAATTTACGTTATAACCGACTTTCACCATACATTATTTTATAATAGCACATTGACACTATCAGTAATTTAATTAATCGGTAGAGGATGCTGCATAGTTGTGCATTCTGATGGAGCAGTGGAAATCTATCTCTGTGTTAGTTTCCATGCTGCCTTGCTGCCTGCCGCTGTACTGTGTAGACTAGGTTTCTAGTTGCTCATTCATTTGCAAGGCAATTAAGAACCTAGGTCCTTGCTTACTACACATAACATTGCTTGGCCATGTACGCTCACAACTCAAGATCATTACTGCAGCCAAGAATTTCTAACAAATATTAACTCTTTTTCTCGCAGATGGTTCAAGGTATCTACTAGTAAGGAAGTACAGAACGGAAGGATGAAAGTATTTTTAATAGATTTGTATTATATTTTACACTCTAGTTTATCAATGATAGGTTCCTATTAAATACGGTAGCTGTTTTCATTATTCCCAAGTTTGTTAAATCGGGGTTTGACTGCATATGTACACAAAAAAAAAAAAATCAAGCATATCTGTAGCCAAGACATTTTTCAGGTAACTATTTTAACACGAAGTTCGTTTTTAGTTCCTGTCAATGTGAATATAAATACATACATAAATGTGTGAGTGTGTTAAGACGCCCATTTCTGATGGAAACGCACAAGGCTTAATCTAGTAACAGCATTACACTATTAGGAATTTTATGAACAATTAGGAAACAAAGGAACTGAATAACTAAAGCAGATACAAACAAGGAAAGGTTAGGAGATGGTCAAAAAAAATGTAAAGATAATATATAAGATTCAACATAGACGAAGACAATGTACATCACACAAAGGAAAAAACAAGATATGAGGATACTGTAGCTAGAAAAGAAAGAAAAACCATGCCAGTAAGCATTTTAATTGTATGATTCCAAAGAAAACTACTAGGATCATGCACTTTTCATACTTGTGTTTGATATCATTGTAGTTGGACATGTCTGCACACAGCTGCTGTATCAAAGACAGTAGAACATTCTGCCGCAGTGGACATGGTGAACGACTGAATACTTGTTGCGGATTCACTCTCTCGCACACAAACATAACCAATGACAGATTTGCCGCAGATAGAGCCTGCAATAAATATCCGTATAACATACATTTGTTAGATATCAGTGTAACACAGAAAAAAAAAGTAAGCACACACATTTAAGCTGTTAACTGCACTGCCACAAGTATTTGTTAATCAGAATAATTTTGCAGTGAAACATTTCAGACCTTTTATTGTGATGTCAATGAGCAAAACTCTATCTACTAAACATTTGTTACATATTCATTATGCAAAATATCAGTCTTGCTGCAATTTAAGACAAAGTTACAATATTATATCCTAAACAAGCTACAGTTCGGTCATATGAAATGTAATTACATATTCGTCACACAATTATTTTTATGTACAATGTCAATAAAAAAATAACTATTTATGACTTACATTTGAACTGGTGTTGTAGTACAGCACCCAGTATTTTGTAGTTAAACACCCTTGTGAACTTTATTTGAAGAGTTTGAGGTGTTATAACTGGATGGGACTCTGTGTGTATGTCTAAGGCCCTTTGAAATAATCGTGCTATTTAAACTGCTTGCCTGTTGTGTCAGACATTGTCCAGTCTCATCTGCAATCTTCGGCTCCCTCCCTTCTTCCCCCCCTCCCTTGCTGCCAAGGCCGGCCGCCCAGCTCTCGAGCGTGCTCAGTCTAATACCGGCCACCTCGACGTCTGTTTCGCTAGTTATCACCCACCGGGGCCCCGTCAGCTATCATGCATTTGTGGTAACTTTAAGTTAGTAGTTTGGTCTTCTTTTGAAGTCATTCGTGTTTGGGAGCTTCGGCCCCTTTCCTGTAAATTGCGTGGTTACTCCTCATTTTCCCTTTCGCTTTTTAGCAGACGGCGTGATGATGGGTGAGACTGGTTTTGAAGGGTACCTATAACGGCCCTATTTTATTGGGTATTACCGTTTCATGTTTACTCCTGTATAATGGTCATTCTGAACCGTGCTCAGTTATAACTTAAATCTGCAATGTAACCAAAAGCCAGTTGTGACAGATTAAGCACACAAACCATACAAAAATAATTCCATACATATACTTGAAATCAAGTAAGGCCAGCAAGACAAGTATGGTTCTTTTATTCTAAACTGTGACAGCTGTGACATGTCACAAGGATGACAAATATATTTTGTGTGCGAATATTAGTAGTATTTTTTTTTTTTAAAGAGCTGAACTACACGATTTGGTCTGATCCATTTTCAGCCACATATACAAAGCATAAATATTAAATAAGTGATTCTATCATACACTTAGGTATGGTTATATTAGTACAGTAAACTCCTGACTATCCATGTTAATTAATGTCAGACTAGGCATTTAAAATAGAGAAAAACAGATATAGGTGATTCGGAATAAAGTGAGCACTCAAAAAAGCCCTGATTAATTTCTATTTTCTATCAGTTTATATCTTTCCGCTGTATGTAAACATCAACATTGCCACATGCTTTTATTACATAGGCTTGTACAATGTTTACATTTACGTTACAGTGCTCCAATAAATTTTAGCTACAATATGTACTCATTAAATGCACAGGGGCTGAATATATGCTATACTCAGTAGTAATCTTAGTTATAAATACCAGCGAGTAAACGTCTTATAACACTGGTTTCTCTGCGTGTACTCTAACAGCGCTATTACCGTTACGAATCTCGTAAATGCATGCACAGTATATTCAAACTTTTAAATTAAAACCGCCACTAAAAACACACACGACACACGCAACTCAAGAATTCAAGTTCCGTTCAGCATACTGCAATGAATGACGACGCACGTAAAGAGAAACAATAAACAACGTATTTTCTTAATGTGTGAAACAGGGGAAAAATTGCTGTTTCTATTTCCAGATACTCAGGCTGGCGATCATAAAACATTACTAATGACTTCACATAATTTACCAATGATATTCATAAACAGTCACTTCTAATACTTTAATATGTGTTTATCAGAAACCGATATTCATTACATAACGGACAAACAAACTGAATGACGCAATTCGCTTCCAAGCGGCGAAAACCTAACTCTGGTGCCATCTGTCGGTGACATTTTATACTACCTCTGTGGCGCGAAGAGTTAGCGGCATGTGCCAACGATAATCGACTCGGTTGCGTCGCTTTGTTATGCCGCTAATTAAATAAAACTATACAGTCAGTAGGTATGTCGGTAAGAACTTAAATAAATATTTTTAAGTATATTAAACTCAGAGAGGTAGTTTGCATTTGATGTTGTTTCACTACTGCTCTATTCAAATAAGAAAATACACGGAACTAGATGCAGTTATTCGCTACCAACCATACAAACAATAATGTAACTGTTGTTAATGTTGACTTATATAAAGTAATGGCTAGTGATTTTTTTCAAAGGTTAAATCTTTAGTGTTCACTTTATTCCGAATGGCCTATAGTTAAAAAATGCCAGACTGTTTTAAAAATTAACTTGATTTTGATTTCTCACAAAATGAACAATAACTGCCTAAATTAAAATCTCAGTTGACGCACACATACCATAACCTATAACTTGATAGTAAAGATATTGCTGATATCAAAATTAATTATTCATATGTAATTTACTGTACAAGCAATATTAACTGCGACATTGGACTATACAAAGTATTGCTAAACTGCGACATGCTACTTGAGTCGAACACCGAAATGACTGTGTAAACACAACCTACATGTTTTCTTGCTTGAAAGAGGAGGGGGAAAAAAAAAAACTGTTTCTGCATAGTTGAAATTTTTCATCCTGCACCGAAAGAGTAAGGTTTAAATATCAGACTTTTTTTGCATGTGTTTTGCCAGTACACTAGACTCCCTATTTTGCGAAACCTGGATTTAACGAAGGTAGCGATTTCACAAAGTATTAAAAAATTCTACGACAAAAAAATTATAAGAAATTACATTGATAATGATTTTAAATATATTATCTAATTCATAGCACTAAAATAAGAGTTGTAGAGTTGCAGGTACTACTTGGCAAGTCACAATATTAAATAAAAACAAAAATGGTGAAACTCCATTTTAAAAATGCAGCAGTGAAAGTTTGAAAACCACGCAGTGCCGCCACCCGCGCCAAGCCGGCCTGGCTTACTCCCTCCGTCACTAAAACATACTAAGGATGTAAATGGAGGCCGTACTATAGTTCATCACTCTGGTGCATGCGCGTGTGCTCATAGTGTAGTGTGGCCTTTTTCTACACTATTTCTCTAGTCTTATATCTCCCATGCCCCGCGCCAGACACAAACCCCATCACTAATAGCGTGAAATTATTTTTTCTTTATTCGTTTAGCACAGTACGTACTTAAAACAATTAACTTGCTGCATAACTTGCTTGAACAGTGCATTACAGCATTTCACATCACAGGAGAGCATGATGATCACACTACCTTATTAGCCATATGTAGAAACATTTGTCTCCACAAGGACTATGTCATACTTTCGAAATAAATTAGGCATTCGTGTATTGTGTAGTCCCAGAATTCCAGATTAATTGTTATGCAACATACCGGCTGTAAAAGTGATTCTTTGCATCCTTCTATAGATGTAATTTCTGACGATTTTAGGTAAGAATGTCACAAAGTGGGGTTTCTGGCTGGTTGAACATCGGTATATACTACAATTCCGCTATATATCCTGCATATTGTGAATGCTCGTACAATTTCGCTCTCTGTCCACCGTGCATGCTACTTCTGCCTACAATTGCATACAGTCATTACGTTTTCTTACTAATTATCTTAGTATAAAATGTCGAGGGATTGTTTCGACATTACTGTTATTATCAAAGTACGTAATACAAAACAGTACAATGAATAAATACATATGCTTTTTCCTTCTTACTCTGGTGTATAATTCACATGGGCATTATGCTGGCTAGTAATGCATGCCTAGTAGATGTGCACCAGTGTGTTACAATTTGTTTTGGTGACAACAGGAGATTGCAGCTACCAATTTCACGTATATTATTTTCTGAAGATCTCTGTCTATCGTTGATAAATTATTACTTTATTAATATATCGTTCAGTTTTCTGCACAAAAAAAATGGACTTTGCACTTGTGAGAAGGCACTCAAGAGCTCAGTTTTCTAACTTTTTTGGACAAGACTCAGTCATATCTTCTGTTTAGAAGTATGTTGTTAATTGGAAGATGCCTGTTTATTGATAAAAATTTATATTTCAACTATTACTCCCCTAATTCTTCCGTAAACGCTACGGGGGTTTGGCTATTCACTCATGACAAGACACTTGGGAGCTCGGTATTCTCATTTTTTGGACAAGGGTTGGTCGTATCTATAGTTCGAAGATATGCTTTTGATCCGAAGATGTCTGGTTACTGATATTAATTTATGTTTCTATTATTACATTTCTTAGTTTCCCTCAAAACGCTATGAAAATTGAGGTCAGACTAGGGGCACTTTGCAGGAAAAACACAATTTTAAAATTTGATGATGGGGTTAAGGTGCAAAATAAGCCGCTATCAATTTTACGAATGTAATGAGAGAAACCATGAGCATTCCAAAAAATTGGGGGTCTAGTGTACACAACCAGAAATGATGGCCACCTGGAAGACTTTGTACACCTTGCATGGGTGAATAGCTGCTACTTGCTCAACTCTCCACTTCTGCTAATCACTGTTACGTTCCTCAACAGAAGAACTGTTACACTAGGATAAATAACGTATTACTGAAAATATATAACACAAATTCAATAATGTTACCTCATTTTGCACTTATCTTCAATTAGAGATCTTTGCTGTTCCAAGAGCATGTAACTACCAAAATAAACAAAATAAAATTCTGTTTGAAAATGAGCGGAAATGTAAGCAGATTTCAACCCAAAGTAATTACCAGCCATATATCACATCACAACTATTCATACAGAAATATTTATAAATAAGAAAGCAATAAAGCATGTACCTGAAACCCTCGTAAGCCCAAGTTATATACTAATAAATACAACTGCGAATCAACGTTTCATACACTGCAATTTAATACTATATAACAAGGAACTAAGATTATGAACACAAAAACACTAGGACATATGAACACAAGAACAATATAGTGTATAACATCATCTCTAAAGGACATATATACCAAATACATCTCAAACAGCCAAATACAGTCCTTACTACGAGTTCATAGTCCCCATACAACCACCCGATCACCTAATACATAAATGTACACGTTCAAGAATGAAAGGAGAGCAGGACTACCCCAATTGCTAATTCACAAGACCCAGAAGTTGCAAATTTCTTAGTTCTTATAGTTCAATAACATAGGAGGCCTCCAATATAGGAGGCCTCCGAAAGAGCGAGGATGGTTGAATGCGCCGAAATGCACGAAAGCGTCTAATACACTTCCCTAGATGCTATTGATCGCCGTAATATTCCTTAATCCGCAACACTTAAAGTACCTTCTCTTCTTACCTGCACTATCGCCCAGATAGAAAACCCGTCACCTTCTATCCAAATCCTTGACGAACCCTTCTTCATCGATCACCACAATCCATACGGAAACGCCTCCTCCGAGATGGCAACGGTTTCCAGTCGTAAGTATACGTGAATATCCAAGCGTCGGAAAGTATTCCTCATTAAAGCAGATCGAAGTTCAACTTGAACATGTCAATCTTAAGCACATCGCCTCTAAGAACACAGCAGCGACTCCTCGAATTGCCGCAGCACCAGTTTTCACTCCGCCGGTCCAACACCAAATGTTCTATTCCTTCCACACCGTCGCTCCTCTTCCTCTCCACCCTCGCCCCACCAAGTCCAGGCTCGAAGCCAAAGGAGGGTATAGAGAGGGGGGACGTCGGGACCCAGCAGTCAAATGGTACACAAACACTTCAAAGAAGGCACAAGCAGTCTTTCCAGTGGTACATACCTACAGTAATATTATTACAAATGGTGAATTATGCACCTAGGCCAGTAACCAAATTGCCTAAACTGATGAACATTTTTAACTCACAAATTATTTTATGGACTTTCACATAAAATTTGAAGCTAGGAAAATTGAAAGTTGGAAGAAAGGGACGGGGCGAATTTGGCTGAGAGCCAAGAAACGTACCTCCTGGAATGCTGCGTTTATGTGGCCTTGCTTTATATATTGCAATATTTGGCTTTGCTTCATATGACTGTCCAGCACTTGTGGAGCAGGTGTGACAGACCGTGACTGTACTGCTGAACGAACACTGTCTTCTATCAGAGTCTGATGAGCCTGGAAGCCTTGTGCCACACTATCCGTAACACACTTATTGACCGTTATACTTAGTTTATCTTGAATGCTGAAAAAAAAAAAAATTATATATACATTACAACAGATAGAATTTCTCACAGATACAACAGATGGTTTGTCAAACAAAATAGCTAATCATTGTATTGAAATACCCTAATAATTATACAACATGATCTGCCAATATCTGCAGGCTCAGGATATTTAGATTGTTTTGGGACAGGGAATGATCTGAGGCCTTTTAAAATTAACAACAGCTGAATAATCATACAGTAGAATCCCCTAGTTACGACCCCTCACGGTTTCCGGGAAAAGGACAAAAAAATGGGATGGTCGTAACAGAGGAATATGGACCTTTCAGGCCGATTTTGACCCACGAGACACCCCTAAAAGTAGGGAAAGGAATAATTTGCAAGTTCAATGACCAACGTCTTAAGATTACACTGTCCTATACATGCTCAATCTCGTTCACTGTCTGTTGTTCCAGTGAGTAGCAGCTAACGGAAAAATGACAGAGACTTGAGTTTAAATAGGACAATGGATTCTAACACGCACGTTGTTGCGCTCGCAAAACATTCCTTTACTTACCAACAAGTCAAAATTTGCCTTTTTTATTTCATAAATTTTGTATTCAGTCATCTCTGGTGTAAAAAAATACATTTTTTAAATTAAATACAAATAATTTCAATAGTAAGAAGCCCCCATACAAAAAATTATATTCTAAAAAGCAAACTTCAGTCTCTCCTCGTCACAAAAAAATGGCATAAACGCAGTGCGACATGCCACTTCCATTGACTTACTTTGGAAAAATCATATGAGTTATTATTGAAAAGTTAACATCTTATTTGAGATTTTACTATACAGACGTCATAAGTCATTGACTTTGTCGAAAACCCCGTATGCAGTCACGCATGTGGCAGAGTGGCAGCGCGGCGCACTTTATCTGGTTGTGTTAAGATAGGGGAGGGGAGATAGGTCAGCTGGCCTTGGCTTGTCTCGCTCTTGCTCTCAGCTGGCTATGCGCACGTGATTCATCCTGCTCGCCTATACTCAGACCACAACAGAACAATTTGTATTATTTACGTGAAAATATACTGCAACGATTTACAGCCTTTCAGTGTAGTTGTTGAGTATTTTTTTTTTTTTTTTGTTTTTGCGTACAAACTGTTGCAGCGTATCACCACTTTCATATTTTAAACAATATTGATAAAAGTGTCAATTAAAGAACAAAAATTAAAAAAAAAAAAGAATTATTATTTAAAACCAGTACGCTTACTAGGAACACGAATTTGGAGCTCCTCAAAAGGGCTAAAACTGATTTTAAAGGTGCTGTTACGTATAGAACAACAACTGGATTACTCGCCACTAAGTCTTAATGGCTCTCTCTCTCAGCACGTTGGTTGTAGTCGCTCCGTCTTCAGCGAGCATGAACAAAAACCTTATCAGCCCACATGTACATACAGCGTGACGGGACTAGTTCTATTTGCATCATAGGCAGTTTTTATGCCACTGCAAAGTGCAAAGCCACATATGCCTCATGTGCCAAGTGATCAATAATACAGCAGAAACTGTCAAGGTCAACCCGAGCTAAGGCACACAACCTGACGTGAAGCTAGAGGAAAAAAAAAGATGACATAATGCCAGATTGTTTTATTTTTTGCTTCTTTACGGACGGAGTGCCACGCTGGTCTTTTTTTTTTTTGCTGTGATGTAATGAGGAAAAAAAAATTAACATGTCTCCTCACCCCCCATCTCACTGGGCCCTCGCCAGACACGGAAACAAAGACGATGGCTGGGAGAGAGTGGGAGGGGAAAGGCAAACATAAGGCTCTGTTTTGCGGCCAGACAGGCTGCAAGTTGCACGTGACTTTCAACCAGTTATGGATGGTGGCGGTGTGGCTGCAGCTGCGACGTAGACTAGACAAGAAAGACATTGCAGTTGATGCGCACGCACAAAAGCACAATCTGGCCTGTAGGCAGGGGGGGTAGGGAAGTACATGGGTATTGGCTGGCATGGGCAGTCAGGAGTGGTGGTATCTATTTTAGTTGGGCATTTCTTACTGCACAGCACTCACCTAGCAAAATGCAACACATATGTGAGCAACAAGTGGAACAATTACATTTTTCAGCAGATTTTTCTTAAATATTCAACTTTTTCGACCTGAACAATTCATTGTTCCTCAAAACAGAGACGTAAAAACGGGAAAAAGAGGGTCGTAACAACGAGATATTACTTTACACTCTTAGTTACTGCTAAATGTCAATGTTAATGAAGGCCTATGGTCCCATTAAAATTCATTATCTTCATATTAACAAATATTTAGACCCAATAGTTTTTGCTAAATCACTCTTCAAAGTCACAAAATGGCAGTTTCTGTATAATCAAAATTGAAGAAAGTAATTAGTTCCGTATTTATACTAAATGTTATGATCTACTTCAAGACACCTCTTGAATTCCTAAGCGACACATTTTTGAATTTTTAAAAACTGATGAAAATTAGTACATTTTTGCATTAGTTGTGATTTTTACAAAATTTTTTTGAACTAACTTACGTCAAATATGTAATAAAATGCATTGATACACTGACTTTAACTGCATTTTGATTTCATAAGACAATTACCATCCAAATTGTTTGGTTACAACCCAACTGCATTTTGCGACTTTGACGAGTAATTATGCAAAAACTACGAGATATAATTTTATTGGGGGGGATTGACATGTCATCTTATGTATAAAAATGAACTGTATTTGGTAAAGGCTGTGTGTACAGACAACTCGGTCGTACAGACAAATTTTGAGGGACGGTCAATCTATGCCAAGTGGTCCATCACTGGTAGCTTCATCATTTTTAAAAAAATTAATATTTGTGTCTTGTTTACCTTATGTATTGACAATTGAAAATTGGCATAGCAAAATTTTTATCACTTATTGGCTGACCCAGGCAGCCATTTTTTTGTCATGGTGCGCAGCAATTTTTAAGGTTGTAAGGGTTGGCACAAATTGCCATACCTCTGCTCTGGTATGTCCTGGCATGGTGGATCTAAAATCTGAGGTATTCAGCACACTGTGTGCTACAATTGTGACTATAAAACATGTCTGAAATTATTCCATCATGCCAACTGTGAAGGTCAAATTCACACCCTTAAATCGCACAAATTTACATTTTCATAAATTTTTTTCATGATAAAGGCAATTTGTGTTAGCCTTTAAAATATTTCTCAAAGTATTTGAGTGACAGTAGTGTGAACACAAATTATTTGGAACTTGAGACTTTAATACTTTTTTTATTTACAGGCTTGTAAAAATATGAAACTTATACACAGTTAAGTACTATGTGGTATAAAACTCCAGTTAAAATTTTGACTTTGAGATTGGACTGGTTTAGAAGTTACAGCTTTGCTAACTTTGTGAAAAAAATTGATTAAGGCCTGTCTTGAAGGAGGAAGTGATGCTTCTGAACCGCGTGAAGGGTGCAGGTTGTCCCTTGTGCTAACGTGTAACACGGAACCAAACAGGTTTCTCGGAACGAAGGATCCTCGGGTGGAAGGGAGGGGGAGGGGGACCAGGCAGAGGTTGTCGGCATTGTCCTCAGCAAACTGGTTGGGAGATTCACTTCTCTCTTGCTAGTCACATAAAGCTGGAGGAAGGCGAGTTTCAGTAAAGCATTTTTGTTCTCATTTCTCAGTTAACAAAAATTAAAAAAAATCATGAACACAGAAACCACTGCTCTATTTTTTTCCACAAAGCAAAATTAGATTGCGAACGTGATGAAAATTTCTTGAATACTTTCTACCAGTTCAGGCATAGACACGTAACAATTTTCTTGTACAGCATACACTATTTAGTCTGAAACAATGTGCGCAGAGTATCTCCGTGCATCTTTCTCTCGATGTGCGGGACGCATGGTCATGGCAACACCTTGCAGTAACTTATTGTGCGTTGTCGTAGTTAGATGGAAAAGCATTTGGGAGTGACTTTATAAATTGACAGAAAGGAAAAAAATAAGTGTGTCAGCATCGAAAATATTTTAAATAGTCTCATACACGAACTGCTAAACTGCTCAAAATAAGGTAGGTACAGTACCATTACATCTTTGTATTTTTCTGAACAGCATTATTTTATTTAGTGTTCTGAGTATTATTAGAATTTTTTTAAAAATATTATCAGAGAGAAGGATGATTTAACTTCCGAGTTCTTTAAGGTCATGGATGCGTAGCATGATTTTTGAATGATTTTCGCAATGAGGGTGTGTAACCAACTGAAGTGTTTTGTTGGATAAACACATTTGCTAACGATTGTTGCTGAATCGCAGAAAACCCCCCAGTTACATAAAAGTAAGGACGATGCACAAGAAAATGAGGGGGGGAAAAAAACGAAACACATAAATAGTGCTTGAAATGATAGGCGTCGACAAACGCACAAGTAATTCCAAAATAGGAATTCACTTCGGTACACAACAAAAAAAAAAAAACTTTATTACTTTCCATTTTGTACCAAATTGTATTCCTATTTCGAAATTATTTATATGTTTGTTTGACTTATCATTTCTGACTTCCTTGCCCGGTAGTCCCCCGTCCCCACACTTAAATCCGCCACTGACACAAAGTATATGAATAACCACTTTTTAGAATTTCATCAAACTTGGTACATATATAAATCTCAATAAAGTGGCATGTCTTTTCTGTACTTTGTTTATCTTTGTTTATGTTGTGGTAATAGTCGCACATCTGCGGAATTAGAAAATTTCTTTATTTATTACATGGGATATATAAATGAAGGATAAATCAGAATTTCATCTAACTTGGTACTCACGTAGTACTCAACAAAACTACAGCACAGAGTCTCTATTTAACGAACTCGGGAATAACGAAAATAGCGATGTAACAAAAGGATTTTTAGGAACCTCCAAAATAAAAAAAAAAGTACTTTGAAAAAATTGAATATTAATTGTAAGTTAAATCCTTTAAAAATACTAGCACTGACTGCTGTATGTACTTATTGCTCCATAGAAAAGTTTAAACCATCCGTTGAGAAAAAAAAAAATTAAAATTTGTTGAAAACTGTGGCCGCGGGAGTGAATTTAAGATACGCATGAGCGGGCGTGGCCGAGCGAGCGATGCTGTGTTGCATAACAAGAGCGCGTCTAGATCATCATCCTGGCAGCTGGCGAGCGATCGAGCATCTAGGTAGCCAGTCTCCACAGCATGGCGGTGGACAGCGTAGAAATTAATTCACAGATAGTGCTTCACGTCTCTGTTAGAATGCGCTGCAGTGCCGCGTGCTCTATTGATTAAATTTATTACTGATAGAATGCAGTAGTGTGCAGCGTGATTATTTACACTCACGTCTCGTGATAAAACAAGAGAGTTTATGAAAAAATTACATAATATTATCAATGCAGACTTTTTACAATTAATTAATTACCGTAAACGTAAATAATTTGTTTCTCCAATGCTTAAAAAGAAAATAAATAAACAAATAAAATAAAATCCCTAGAGTGCAAAGCATTTTTAGCGAGCAGACCAACAAGAGTTTGTTTCACGTGCACGGCTACATACAAGCTAAGCTACAATTGCTACCACTGCCGTGCATATTTAATTATTATTTTACCGTTGTCCCGCAAACTTTTAATTCAGATATCAATATGAATTTATTTTTTTTACTATTTTTCATGGGATTTTCTATAATTTTGTTGGTGGAGCGGGCCGGAGAGGGACGGGAATATTGACGGCTCGGCTGTGTTAGTCATCACTTCTCACGTGTTGATGGCGCGCGCAAGGACGGCCTAACTCACCATGCGCACTCTAACCGAGCGTTCCACTGGAAGTTTTTCGCAGATTTTTTTTCTTTTCACGGCTCTGGCTTACCTATTGACCGTAAATGCGTTTTGTTATTGTTTTGAGCCAATATACTTTTGCTTTTTTACAATTACCTTAAATTACGACGAAACATACCCGAGGATTTTATTTACGGGAAAAAGGGAGGGGGGGGGGGTTAAGTCGGATTTAACGAAACATCAATTTAGAGTAAACATTTTCGGGTTCCATGGCATTTCGTTAAATCTGGGTTCTACTGTACTTCAGTTTTATGTATTTTGGTCATACTGTACTCATTTGTTTTTAATTTTTGCCGTTAGATTTTTTTTATGTCATATATCCCAGAACCATTTCACAAATTTTCTTCAGACTCGGTATAGCCTACATTGCACAATATGAAATATAAATTGGTTTCAATAGTGAGTAATACATAACCACCAATTACAAAGATTTCATGACTTGAATACGTAATTGTTAATATATGTACCGTACACCGGGGTTAGTTTGTGACAGCAGGGATGACTTAATGAACCTCAAAATTATTTATTTCAGGTAAATTGAGTAAGAAATGATTATCTCTATGTGAGTATTATAACTCTCTGCATAGACACTAAAGAAAATCATAAAAAGAAGTCTAGTCTACAGACAACTCATCGTTAACTTATTTATCAGAAAGAAAGGCAAACAATACCAAAAAGGCCTAGAAGAAATCCTGCTAAATCTAACGCTGACAATGGGTCTTCAGCAGAACAAGTTATTGAAACCAAAGAACTTTACATTTCTGCAGGAGGACTGTTGAAGAAGTGTGAAAATTACATAACATTGTTGCAGGTAACAACAGTTGAAAGAGAGAACCTTGCGTAACAAACAATACCACAATCTGATTGCAGTCTACGGCATGAAGAATACGTGTCAGGCTGACCGCAAGTAATTTTAGTAGTTTTTTGCCTGAGGAAAGATTTCTTCCCATGTACAAATATTGTTAAATATTTGGTTTACTAGTCCACAATTTCAACACCGGCAATTAAAAATTATCATGCAAATGAACGACAATTTCAGGAAGAGACGGGATTAACAATACAAAATGTGGACTATTTATAGGATTTCAGTATATTTATTTATATATGTGGATTTCTGGGTGCAATCCCTAATGGCCTTGTTTGCGAAGAGAACGCTCTCATTGAAGTAAAAATGTGCTCCTTCTGCGACACATCACGACCATCAAGAAACAGCTGCAACAAAGAAAATGTTCTTCTTGTAAATTATTGAAGAACATTACGCCTAAAAAGGTCATATCTGTATTACTATCAGGTCCAATGGACATTGAACATAATAGACTGCGAGTTCTGCTGTTTCGCCGTTATGTCCGATGCAGAACAGAATTGACGCAGCGAAAAACAAAATGTTGCCAAGACTTTCTCAGTTTTGTCACTTTTATTTACTACCGGAAATTGTGGCATTAAATGTGATCAGAAGGAAGACCATTAAAGAGCCTGAGAAGCCCAAAAACATTAACACGAACGACAGAAGTGTGAACGTTGCAAAGTCAAACACAATCTAAAAGTGGCTCTGAGTCCTGAAGTTCTAGTGTAGGTGTGTTTTAAATTTTTTTACAGTTATAAAATGACCATTCATCTGAAAATCGCAAGTAAGACTGCGCTGTTTTTGTGTTTATTTCCACAATCGTTTGATTTTAGTTACCAAAAATGTGCGTCAGTAGTATGACTTTCAGGAAAACGATAATTTGGTAGAGAATAAAACAAATTGACAAAAATTAAGCCTATGATTGCACACATTTTGCATAGAACAGCATACAATTTATTATTTGTGAATAAACAAAGTACTACTGTCTCTAAAAATATAATGAGTTCGGTACTATCAATGTAATGAACCTATTACCAGGCGAACATATAATTTTGAAAGTACAACATTTATTTGAAGTAACATGCTGGCTTAAAAATGGCTCAATCTTAAAAAATAATTGTGTAGTGTAAACTTTGAGACAAATGAAATTGTTGTTGACTAATACTGAGTGTGCGTGTGTGTTGTATTGGGTTTTTACATAAAAGTTTGCGGATAGCTTCAGTCAAGAGTCGCAAGAAGGATGATACAATTAAAAGGCCAAATTCCCGATCAAATCACTTGAAGTTTAATTAATTTAGCTTGTCAAAAAACAACTTGTTACAAAAAAGTTCATATTGCTGTATCCCATGGGATCAAGATGTCTGATGCAAGGTTCACTTTAGGCCTGTTTGGAGTTTCGCGCCGAAAAAACTATAACGGCAGACATGACGTGTATTAATTACACAAAAAAAAAAAGGTATGACAGTCGTAAGTTTCAACTACAACAAAAAAGAAACCCTGCAACTACTTGACCGCTTCCTTCACCACTTATAAAGTCTTAAGAAAAAGCTAGCAAACTGCCTTAAACTTGTCGACGGCGGCCACACTTGCCTCCACCCCACACCAGCAATTCTCTCGGCCCCAGGCCTAGCACACGTCTGTCTCGTCTCGCGAATTCAAAAGATTTCTCTCGGCCCTCGGCCTAGCACACTTCAGTCTCGCCTCGCGATTCCGACTTCGACTACCCCAGCCAGGTCCGCTGCTTGCCTTGATTCAGCCACCCTTACATATTCTTGCGCCAACTGTCATCTCTTTGCCAAAGTGGTAACCATACAGTTAAATTCCATACTTTCAATTCATTACTAAACTGCTTTGTCCCGAGCTTAGTTTAGATTTATTAATGCACTTGACATGTTAATTAGTGGTTTCTTTTCTTAATGGCTGATAGGAAGTTACTGCAGATGCAGAAAATAGTTCTGCTCGCCCTTGCACTAGTTTTGCCGACGTCACAAACACCCTCAACATTCCATCACTGGCTTGTAGCCAATCACCAACAACATGGCCTTATAGGGCATGGATTTCAGGAAAGCTGCGCCCACCATCGGCACCACTGTGTCTTACTACTAAAGGCCACCACTTCCCTTAAAGTTATACCAATTAACATAAAGCCTACTAGTACTTAACTGACAAAGTATACAACAAAAACTCGCTTAGCTAGAAGGAAATTCAATGCTGAGCATTTTGATGGGAAACTTGATTTTAGAGTTAGAGCACATTACCTGATACTTTAAAAGAAACAGCATATCAGCCAACTTCAAATTCACTATAAAACTTTACTACATCAAAATTGTAAAAAATACAATAAAAAAAATGTTGGGAAACCTTGGGCAAATAAACAAAAGGTGTTAACACTGAAAATTATGGTAGGCACTGGAAAGTTCACTATAAAAAAAATGTTATTACAATAAGTTACACGTAAATGCTTGATCAACAGATACATGTGCAGTTGCAATAAAAATATATGAATGAATCTACATTTGTTACCAAATTTAGGCTAAAACTCAAACATACTAAACACCCTGAAGAGACTACAGAAATAACTAAAGAAAATAATCTGTTCAGAATTTAAAGGGGTATCTTTTGACATCTCACACTTCACAGTCACATTAAATTGAGTTTCTTGAATTGTACTACAAGTCCCATAAGGTTGGAAATGGTTTAATAACGCAATATGTTATAAAAGTTTACCTAGATAGAATGTTTGAATCAGTATTCTTAGCAACGTTTTACTTAATGAACACAAGAAAAAAACACAATAACAATAGTTGTGTTGTCAACATATTCAAAGTGCCATAAGGGATTCATCACATGACTAAAAGCAGCAAGACATACATACACAGATCAAAAATGTTAAATAGGGACCAGGTCCGCAACTCTCTCACAGAGTGTGTATATATACATAGTATATACATATATTTCAAAAATGTGCGTATTCTAGAACAATTTTTTGTACTGTGAAAATACTGAAACATATTGTTTTGTTGAATACTGACGTATATATTATACTGCTTTAAATTGTGCCCATCCTTAAAATATTTCTTGTTTTATTGTAATGTTCAAATGTAAATATTATATAGCTTTAAAAAGTGCACACACTTTTCGGTAATATGAAAATTTAGGTATTTATCGCATTACAATGTCTAACAAAATGCCTTAGTTAGTCATTTTCGTATCTTTTTGTACTGTCATAAGCAGTACGAAGTCAGTCTGCTCTCGTCTCAGCAATCTCGCCTTCCCACTGAGTCGTACCGTCTAGTTTACTATGATAGTCTTTGAATATTGCACGCTTTGTGTGTATTATAAGATGTAATTTTATACCACAGAAAATAAACAAAATTATATAGACTTGTAACAGACATAAATGTAAACGAGATTTGTGCTCTATGAGCTGCACACTTTCAAGATTACTCCTTATGACGACACGAGTCATCCCATTCTCAAATTTCTAGCAATGTAAACATTGATGAATAGTGAATATGGTATTGCAGTGTACTGTTGATTATGTAGAATGTTTTTGCACTTTGTGAACTACAAGACCTATGGTACTGCAAAGGTACTAATGTATGTGTATTCCATTATAATGTACACATTGTTCAAAATTGTTATTTTACTGTGTATGGTATTGTAGAGTTGCATATAGAAAATGAAAACATTAAACACTACATTTACAATAGTAACAACATCGTTGTTCCTATCTGATGGCTGGAATGGTCATTTCGTTGCTTGGCAACGTATGAGATATGAATAGTTCCATTTCTAGTAACATTCTTGAATTTAATTTTAAACGTAGTGGAAGAACATGAAACTAAAACTAATTGTAAACTTAATATTTGAACGTGTTCAGATGTTCATTACTAAATAACGCCTTGAAAAGATTTGGATGAAACTTGGTGAATAATGTATTGTTGACTTCCTGGAAAAAAAAAATATATTTTTATCCTACAAAATTATTATTCTTACTTCTTTCGGAAAATATCCGTGAAATTACCCGTAGGTTCTAATAAGCTAATTTACCATGATTTGTTAGTATAATAAACAACAGTGTCGCAGTGAATAATCCTATGAATTGAGAAGTGCAGTAAACTAATGACAAGAATAACGGACAAATATTACTAGTACTTTTTATCATTTAGTTGTTCGCTGCGTGTATATAAAAGGATGAATGTTTGTACAAGAAACGCAGGCGGATATCAGTGCAGGTATTTTTTAATCAATTATTGACTATATTAGTATTAAATGAAAGCTACAAGTACTTTATCAGAAATCATCATGAGGAAGCGTGACAAAGTAAACAAACATGTGACGTTAGTGTGAACTTGTCTGTTATTGTGCACTGTGCACGTCATTTCTCCCGGGTAACTGGTTAACGAGTAGACATATTAGCCACGGTAAGCTCCCCCACTGGCAGGCAAGGAAGCAGTCAACCCACCCTCGCCTAGCTGCTTTTAAAGACTGAGTTACATGCTGTGAGAAATATCGATCTTTTACGAAGTTGGTTACAAGAACTGATTTTATTCCTTCGTTTGAAGAGATGAAGTACCCGCACCACTGACTTTTTGAAGCAGCTTGTCCCTGCCAATCTGACTATGGAGTCGTTTAAAATATATAATGTGTAGCCTGAATTCTGTGACACTATCAATATTTAAATTAATGACATTAACATATTAAAATGCATTAATAAATAATAAAGTCCTATAGCTTTATTATGTTCATCAAAATCTGTAAAATGGTTTTTGATTGAAAACTTCATTACAAAAATTGTGGGAGTAAAATAATTTTTTATTTAACATGTTAATCCCTATACCTGTGAGAGAGGCGATCTTGTGTCAAGTCCAGCCGTAGAAGCATTAATTAAAGGTAATAATTGTACATCTCCTTGAAATAATTTTACATAAATGCAGTGTGTCCTAGCTAATAAAAAGTAATAATATACATTAAAGTACAGTTTGAAGTCAAAATTAACATGTCGTTTAATTAAAAAAGTATAAGCCTGTAGGTATAACAACAAACTTATCACTTTAAAACATACAAAACATTCCTATCTATTTATAATGATGTCAATTTTAAAAGGCTCATCATATTATTTTTTTATGTTTGTTTAACAACATTGAAATTTCATCACACATGGCAGCTGAAATATTTTGTGAACACTCAGTTGCTGTAGAGAGTTCAGAGGGACTCTCAACACGTTCTTCATAGGTATCCACACTCTTTCCGCACATGACATCTTGAATGATGATCTTGGTACAGCTGGGTTACAAAATTTTACGTAGATGTCGTTCTCAAAATTAACATCCTCAATAACTCCTAACCACCACTGTCCATCATACACACAGGCAGGCGACTATGTCATTATTGTAAAGAATCAGGGGGTTAGACTTGATTACTGAAAAATCATCACACTCTTCTGATTTTGATGTTGCATAGCATCACATTATACTTTCAGTGATGGGAACAAAGCGGTGGAATTGCAGTGTCCCAGGAAGCCGTTGGCAGTTGTTAAACCTGAATGTCAGCTCTTCTTGTCGAGCAGCTATTTCTTCTTTTTTAACATACAAGTATTTGATACCTTTAATTTTTTGCGTACAGTACATATACATATCTTCAGGGGTTAGAATGTGATCTGTAACTATCCTTAAGACTTACCTTTGTAACTTCCCTACTCGTTGCTCCTCCAACACCATCACATGCATTTTTTCCATGTGATGTTATGAAAAAATTCCACTCAGCCTCAATACCAAAATCATTCTTGGGGTTACAAATATTAATTAGATTCTTCTTATTTTTATACTGACTTGGTGAACCATCAGAGAAGTAAATTATCTTTTGAACACCAGGAACAGTTTCTTTTATAAGCTTCAACAGATGATATTGAAATGTATGAACTGTTATAGTGTTATGGTCTAGGTGATCACTGATTACACAAACACATTGAGTTAGAAGCTTACATTTTGTTTGTAATAAAACACAAATGGGTAAACTGTTGCTTGGCGATTTACCCAATGGTAGCTCTGTATATCATGTTGTATAACAACAGTAAAGTTTTCGGCAAAGTCTGCTAAAACAATGCACTCTGTTTCCTTGAGTTCCTCCTTCTTTCTCAGGTACTGACTTTGTACCTTCGAGATGAAATGGTGAGTTTTCAGTGAATCTAGTTTTTCCAGAAGGGACTGACAGAATTCTTCTTTCGGCTGAATAACAGTTATCATTTAAGCTCAATCTGTTGTGGACCATTGTTTAAATATGATGTCTGGTATGACATCGCTTTCTTCTAATTCTTTAATCACTGACTCTAGAGCCTCACTTCCTGAAGAATAACCACATTTGCCCATCATACAGTTGTAGCTACTCATATCGCAAACAAGCATGGCAAGAAGGTCTTTGTAGTCTTCCCTAAGCTTTGCACCATGAACCATAAGCTTAACATTCTGATGATATGTACTAATGTGACTCTAAAATGCGTGGGAGCTTAATGACGAGGGACAATGTACAGGGGAAGGTTAGGAAGACCCATAGGCACCAGATCCGCAGTTTTAGCTCGGCGAAACACGAGCACGAGACATCTCTCTCAGGTCGTGTGGCCGACGACCATGTGGCTGCCCCCAAGCAGCGTCGCTAATGTTGGTGATCTTAATCCTGGGTGTGAAAACTTACCCACTTAGCCCTTGTTTAGGCCAGGGCCACGCCTCCTCAACACTGAAATACACGCGAATTATGGAAATGAAAAGCGCTATTGATTTTTAATGAATTTAATAATACCGTACTAATATTTGCTACAAACTGTAACCGCGGTAATGACAGCGGTCCGGCCCCTGGACAGAACCTAAATGATGACTGAATATGCACTAAGACACTACACAAGGTCCAGGGGCGGCGCGAGAGCAGTTCTCCCGCACCTGTGCCCTGTTCGGTGGTCAGACGGATAGACCCTGCTTCTGGGGGAAGGTGCGTAGAGGGCACAGCATCTCCCACCAAAACACAACAAAACGAAATGAGATGAAGTGGTGATGGTGAACAAATTAATACACTTGATGCAATTAATAGTTAAAACATATTACATTATTCAAAACACTATTAAATTTACAACAACCCAATAATAAAATTAAGAAACTTGTCAACGACCTAAATTTATATGAAAATAATTATTAATGTATTTCTGCCTGTCTGTATCCCACTCGCACACTTTCACTCACCCTAGCTAATGTCTGAGGTGCTCCGAGAAATATACTAATTAGCGGTGCGGCCGACAATTAGAATATTCGCATCTGTTGTACCTGATGCCAGGGTAGTGTGCGAATTGTAGCAGGACAAATGGTCTGAGCAAGATATGTTGTCTGGTTCACGTCATACGCCCTCTCCTCTCGAGGCTTTTTGTCCGCTATGTGCTTGTGTCCATCCCCCTGCATCAGGCACAAGAAGATGGTGGGACACCGAACTTACACAGAGGTCGAAGATAGTAGCGGTTTCGCTGCTAGTTGGTGACAGGTACCTCAGGGACACATTCTGGGAGGGCTGTCCTGCCGACTGGGCGCGAAACGTCTGGTTCTCCTTGAGTTGTGCAGGCTGCCTTCGGACGAATACGACGGCGCTGAGGGCGCCGGCTCAACCAGGTGTCACTGCCGGTATGTGACTCGTCATTGCTGCTGGTCGACGTGATGTGGTGACGACGGGAGTGCAGTCGACAGGGTGAGGGGGGTCTGGACCCCTCAAGCAGGTTCTGTTGCCTGCTGATGCCTGCTTCATAGTCTGCTATTTCCACCCTCTCGGGGGCGGTCATCGGGAGTGTGTTCCCTGCAAGAGTCGCAGCCCTGGGCTGTGCTATCCCCTGGTTTGTGCATAGTCAAGGGTAGTTCGTCAGGTGAGCTGGGTGCAATTTATTCTACGGGAGGGGTCGCGACGTAGGTTTCAGTGTTTCCGATAGGCACTGCAATGCCGACAGTATCCTCGCTCAGGCCAGTTGCGGGCCGCTGGCAAGCAGCATTCGTGACCGACCTGTTCTCCGTGTTTCCCTGAGGCGTCGAGACGCCGGGTGACGCTGGGTTGAACGAGGGGTGAAATGTATGTCCGTCAGTTGACACGAGCATGTCGTGGCCCGAGTTGTCACCATTTTCACTCGCTGCTGATGTGGATGCATGAGGTGCTTCGCTGTCGGGAACGCCGAGCGTCGCGACACCAATGTCTGGCTGGGCTAGGCGTAGCTGGTCCCGGTGAATGGGTATTCGCAGACAGCGGCTTACTTACACCAAATATGTGGTTGCGCCTAATGTGCTTATAATTTTGTGGGAACCACTCCAGCGGGGACTGAACCCAGCACAGATATTCTTTCTTGCTGAGGACAGTGTGTGTTTTTGCATGTACACGAGCTGACCTGGTTCCAGTTGTTTTGGGGGCCTGGTTGTATTCGGCACCCAATGTTGCACATAGCGCGCCTGTTTGTTGCTGACATCAGCTATCATCTCTCGTCTCCTGTTTCGCCTTGTGGAGTTACTTTCCGCGGCGCTCCTGCCCTCTCTGGACGGGCAAGCGAACTCGCCGGGCAGGGGTACGTCGCGGCCTTGAAATATCTCTGCTGGTGTCCGGCCTGTCGTTTTTCTGACACGGCGGCGCAGTGTGAATAGCAGCGCTGGCAGCTGCTCATCCCAGGACGAGTGGTTCTTCCCCCCCACGGAGTCGCAGTTGCATCTCAATATCCTGGTTGCGATGCTCCGTGGGGTTGGCTCTCGGGTGGTACACTGCTGTGGTATTGTGCACCACAACCCATTTAGTGCATAGGTCTTGCCACACATGGCCTGTGAACTGTGTGCCATTGTCTGACAGGAGCACACGGGGGTAACCCCAGCAGGGCAAAAACTCTGTTACCAGGATTCAAGCTATGCACTTAGCACGTGCGTTAGGCACGGGGAAGCTTCCGTCCATCTAGAAAATAAATCTGTTACGACGAGCACAAATCTTTTCCCTTAGATGTTGGGGGATACGGGCCCATAAGGTCTAATGCAATAGTTTCAAAGGGCTCTGTGGGGAGGCGTGGCTACTATTGCTGCGTTCCGTCAGCACGACGGCTCTTGAAACAATTGCAGGCGTGACATCACACAAACTCGCGAGTATCCCGTAACACACCAGGCCAGTGAAAGTGGCAGTGGAGATTTCTGCAAGTCTGCATTGCTCCAGGGTGTCCGGCGAACTCCGTTACGTGAGCAAATGTGAGAACGCAGTTTCGAATCTCCCGGGGCATGAACAGGGTCCACGTGGCTTCAGGCTCGTGGCGCAGTGTCTCAAGCCTCTCCACTGTTCTCCACCCTTCCACTACTCCAGGCGCGCATGCAGCGATGTGACCTTGTGTATCTGCACAGATTTGTTGTGCATGAAGCACACGCTTGTACACATCTTCCAAAGGGGTGGTTTCCTGTGCCGTCTGTATATTGCAAAGGGTGGCAACACCATTTGCACTGCAATTAGATAATTGAGACGGAAGAAAGTCATCCCACTCATCTTCGTCTCACGTGATCATGTTGGCTGGGGTGTGAGAGAGCTCGTCTGCCACCTGGTTTTCGGAACCGGGCAAATGTACTTCAAATTCATAGGACTGCAGCAGTAACGCCCAACGAGCAAATTTGCTCCGCGCTTCTCGCATTGAGTGCAGCCATACAAGGCAGCAGTTGGCTGTGCGCAGTGTGAAGCGTTCGTATTCCAAGAAAGACCTGTACCGTTTCACTGCTCATACTACCGCAAGACATTCCCGCTCATTTACATCATAACGCAGTTCAGTTGGCCCGAACTTTGCGCTGCTGTAGTCAATGACAAGACGTTCCCCTTCATCACCTAGTTGGAACAGTACCACACCTAGGCCCTTCTCACTTGCGTTAGTTTGTAAATACAGGTGATGACTTGGATCGTGACGTGCCAATGCTGGGCACTCCCGGAACCGTTCTTTTACCTCAGGAAAACAGAAGTCGTGTTCCGTTGTCCATTCAACTCTACTGGCAGGTAAGATGAGGGCTGTCAGTGGTGCGGTAAGTTCCGCGAATTTTTCTATGTATTCCCTGATCCAATTAACAAGGCCGAAAAATTTGCGTAGCTGTTTACGCGTGTGTGGCACCACGTAATTAATAATAAGGTAAATCTGCTCTTTTGTAGGGGGGTGGCTATCTTCGCTCACCATGTGACCCAAGAACTTAATTTCTGGCTTCCCCAGCTGGCACATCACATTTGCGCAAGACAGACC
>PNEQ01046833.1:0-10844 GCA_003012365.1 Medauroidea extradentata | reverse complement strand
TGCTGCTCTGTAGAATGCATTTCCTCACGTGCAGTATAGACCGTGCACAGTCAAGTTAGCACTTCAACACCCCTCCTGCCAATGAGACCTGCCAGTCAGGATGGATGAGGTTGTTTCCACCCCTAGCCTAGCGCCGCCCACATGCCGTGCTGTTCTGTAGAGTGCATTTCCTCACGTGCAGTATAGGCCGTACACAGTAAAGTTGGCACTTCAACACCCCTCCGGCCAGTCAGGATGGATGAGGTTGTGTTCACCCCTAGCCTAACGCCGCCCACATGCCGTGCTGCTCTGTAGAATGCATTTCCTCACGTGCAGTATAGACCATGCACAGTCAAGTGAGCACTTTAACCTCCTGTTTTAAATTTTCAGCTAATTCCTATATTTCTACCGTATATAGTTTTAATGTTAAGAAATCAATTCCCAATCAATATCAAAACACGCCAAATGTCGTAAAAACATCAAAACATAGACATAACTACTACAAAGTGAAACTTATGAACAGTGTCAACGAATGTATTTGAAAAAGAAATATAAATAGCATATCGTATAACATATTTGTCGCTGTCGTCGCATAAAGTGAAATATGTAATGTTTAAACTCTAAATGTTTTAATTTAATATTTCTGTTTCTGGTTGTAAACATATACTCCTGTTAGTATGTGACTAATACATATTAACCACCCTATTACTATTGTTCATAAAATGTTTATGTAGTTATATCTAGAATAAGTGCTATATGAATCATTAGTGTACACAAATGTTGTACTGCAGTGTCGATCCAGTACAAGAGAAAGCAGATGCGCCGTAACTGCACCTAACAAAGACAATTTCATTATTATTATTATCTTAAAGACATGAATAACTTGCAAGTGTTTAGTCTACCTGGTGATCGAGAAATATAGTCATGTGAGAGAGGAAAACCTATCTAACTCCAGATGAAAAAAAAATGTGTTGATTTCGGTCGCCTTTCCGAACACACGTTCCAATGCCTAACAATGATCTCCGACTCCTTACAAAATATTTCTAGACAACACTATCCCGCCTAGAAGGTTCAAACGCACTCGGAGTGGCATAAGCTGCATTCAGAAGGCTCCAGTTGGCGGTCTCGCTTCTAGAACAATCTTGCACAGTCGTTATACGCTGGCAGGTCATATTCCACCCCGCACGACGGCCCTGCTCTGGCTGGCCCCAGCAGATATAACCAAATATCGTAAAGGACAATATGGGAACGTCGAGAAACAAAGCTCATGTCGGCGTGTGCTGGAACCAAATAAAACGTCTCGTGTTTTTCTTATGAGTTTCCTATATTGTCCTTGTACAATATTTGATATAACCACCCGGCCTGGGGAGAAGAGGAACACAGAGTTCTTGTAACACACCTTCATACCGTCAATATAATCTTACAGTTTATAATATATTTTGTCGATTTAACTCTTGCTTGCCTGTATTCAAACGTAAAATATACGGTTCACGGTAAAGTGAATCATTTTGAAGACTGAATTGTCAGGAATAGTATAAACTCGGTTTCGCATAACTTCAGTAAAATTTGACAACTACTTATGGACAATAATTGTTATTTTGAGGTATGAGTTCATATTGAAGACAAATGGTTAAATGAACATGTCAGGTTCATCTTAGAACTAAAAATGTCGACTGACATCGTCTACAAAACTTACAAAGTCGTGCATTTAGAGCTGTCAAATTTTACTAAAGTCATGTGTAACAGAGTACAGTAAGAGCACACATTGCACTGCGACCTCAAACGTTTGTTTTGATGAGGGCAAAACCTGCACACGAGGTTATCACGTATTTTAAACCCGGTCAAATGAGCCCTTCTGAAGGTCGTCGTTATAATAAAAGGAACAAACACAAGGTATACTGTAGCAGAGATCCTCCTAGACGCAGGGACAACCACGTGCAACCACCACAAAGCGGGCCTTCCTACACAACAGGTTACATTTCCCGGAACAAAGACTTATTTTTTTGTTTATTGGCCGTCGCGGTGTGCGGCGAGGCGACGTCCACTCCGTCATCGTCGACGTCATTAATCGCGCCGTCGCCCTCGAGCACCGTCATGTCTGTGGCGTCGTACCGCCGTGTCGTGTATGCAATACTATGTGCACCTCCCCCTGCCGTCATCACTGCATGCCGCTCTCTCAAGACAAGATAGACACTATCTGTAGTAAAGTCGGCAACCTGTCGAGAGTTATTTGGACCATAGCTTGTTTTATTTGATACCCAGAAACGGGTAAGGCGATAAGTTGACTTCAATACCAGGACTATCAAGCGCGCAATGTTATCGTAGAAAGTGTTCTTCAATGGGACTTTAAGGAGTATTGATCCCTATTGCCTTGGATTTATCTGTTTCTTCTCCATAACTTCTGTTCCAGTCGATGTATCAACATTTATGTCACGACAAGGCATAGATACAAACTTAATAGATTTTCTGTAATTGCTGGAACCATAATATATTCATTATTTTGCAACGGGAAACCGCTGAAAATGAAAAAAATTGCTTTATTTACGGGAGCTACTACAGAGGCCGCAACATTGACAGAAACAATGCTATATGGATTCCAAAAAGTGAATGAAACTATTAACTATGCCTTGTCAGCGTGAAAAAAGTAAAACAATGTGTCTATTCCTTGATTTATAAGAAAAACCGTAAAACCGATCTGACAGCGGCGACCCTATTGTTTGATTTGTGGAAAGCAAATTTTAAGACCAACGCAGGTCTCGATTACTTTTATTACGATTGTTGCAGTTATTTTTCCAGCTACAGCAATGCCAAAAAGCCATTTTTAACACTGTTAAGGATCTGAAAAGATGTTTATAATAAGCGGACGGTATTTTAAAAACGATATAGAGTTATAGTTTGAAATGTGTCATCTTTTCGTAGATAAATACATTAGAATCATTTTTAATTGTTGTACACAAAAAAAAATTACTTTTCGTACCATGCTACAGCACAGCTCATACGCCAGGTCCAACTCACTTTCTCGGAAGTACTTTGTAAAATACGGTGGTACGAAGGAAACTTGCAGTTTATCAATATACATAAATGCGGGCTTTTCACAATATAGGCTAATATATAGTTCACCGGGGAAAATACCTTAATTGATTTTAGCTTATCTTCGTGACAAAATATGCTATACTTAGGGTGGAATTTAACGTATTTTTTTTTTTTGCACTCCGTAAACCCTATTACAGTAGGGTGTGGGGTTGATTGCCACGAAAAAATTAGGACAAGAATAAATATAGAGTCCAAAAAATGTAGCGATTCTTCGTCGATAGCGACTATCGATATTAGGTTGCATTGGAAAAAAAAAAATCAAAAACACTGTAAAATTGCTAGGCTTGTCTTGTCCTCCTCGACTGAGACTTTCTTCTAATCCGCTGAGATGAAAGTTTATTCGAAAACAAATTAACGTAGATGAGTGATGCCTTCTCACTGTGTTCAAAGGATACCACACGTGTCTACGCCCATTTTAGTTCTACAGTAGTCTATGAATTGTTGTTTTTTGCGGCCGAAAATGGCAATCAAGCATGAGCCGTCCTTGTCCGAAGTGTGTTTTCTTTTCGTTCACTTTCTCACTGGGCACATGTGGAATATTTGTAGAATCTCGTTGACACTCATAACAGAGACTTTATATAGGCGAGAAGACGCCATACTAGCTCAAAGACTTGTGCCTAGAGGCTATCATGAGTTGAGATGGGTAATGGGTAGAGACGTGACAAATTGGCGTTTTCTCTCAGGCACAAGCTATAATTCCAGCAACTGGAAGTTGGTGCTACTTTCACAATTGACCGTTGACTTATTTGACACCATCTTGAAGTCGAAGAGCCAATAATAACAATGTAACTGAATGCAGGCCCGTTTTACTGTGTCAGCGAGCAGCCAATGAACAGCTGTTGTTTTCTTAAGTACACATATATTCTTGCAAGCTAGCCTACAGGTCTATGAACCCTCGAATGTGTCCCATCTCTAGTAATCAGTATTAAAATTTATTACTTAAGAACGAACCAATTCTAACGACAAAACTTAAAATTTATATTCTGCATAGACATTTTTCGGAGAATGTTGTCCTATGACTATGAGAAATTTTGCCCATCTTTCGTGCAAGAAGAGGTTATTAGCACAACGAAAGCCACCTTTTTGGGAGAAAAATATGTAAACAGTAAACATTACCTAAACGACACACATGTGATGCTGAAAGTAATGTACTTAAAATATCGAGAAAAAAAAAACAGGTACGAAACGAATATTTTTCGTAACATAAACAACATAATGTGTCAATCAAAATTATGCTACGGACGTCGAATTTAGTGAAATATTTAGCGTGTAGAAATTATGTAGGGTTTTTATTTATTTCCGCCATCTTAAAACACAGCATTACAGGTGTTGATCAGAATGTTTGTGTTCGACGAACCTTGGTCACGTGACTGAGAAATACCCTACTCCAACTCGAGAGCGTTGGTAAACGTATAGTCACTTAAACCAATCATTTTTAACTACTCTGATTAGCCACATATTTTAACCACAGAGCCAATTTTAACAAAATTTACTTACCAAAGAATAAATATCCAATACACTCCTATAAAAACTCTAATACAAATTAATTAAGAACATTTGTCAAAACTAAAGAATTACAATATTTTACTCGCTTAGTTGATTTTTTAAAACGTAAATTTTTAACACAGTTGATTTTTTTTGTCTATATTTATACAAACTTGCAAGCATTTTCTAAACGGACATTAATGTTTCAAAGAGTTAGTTTTAAAACAGAATTAATTAATTAATTAATTGGATCCTCATTTAAACTCCATGGATTCTGAATCCTTGACTAAATGTCTTAATATTTCCTGTAGAGGTACGTCGTTAGTAAGTAAAGGCAGGCTTACTCGCTGTGCTGTCCAGACAGGAGAGCGTCTGGTGTAGGGAAGATTTCCAAGGTCTGGGCAAACACAGGTAGACTAGCTGGCCCAGGTACACACTACACTGCCACGCCGCGCTATTCACTAGGAACTTAAGTTCGCGACGACGCCATTACACTGCACTCAGCCTGCATCCTGCCCACATTATACCGTCATCTGGTTTTCCTACATGCTGTTCAGTAACTGAGACAACTGTTCGGATGTTTTATCTTGGCTGTGCCAACTATCGCGAACTTAAAATACCGTCGAAAATACACACGTCTCTGAATGTTGACGCAGCTCCCACGCATAGAAAAGGGGGAACAAATTGTTTTTTTTTTTTTTTCATACTTCTCTTTTTACCCTCTTCGCTTCTCGCTTGATGCTCGCGTGTACAAACAGGGCATGAACGACAACCAGACAGGTAGATAATTTGAAGGGTAACGTGTTTTCATTGTTGTTTCGCCAGCGAACCGTTACAAATACGGTGTGGAGTTGACATTGTGCAGTGCAGTATTGTAATGTTGGACAACCTGGTTTACTTGACCAATGGTAGTTTCATCCCTCATCTGTTTTTTTATCGTAACTACAATTAAGGTTAATTCTACAACAGGCTAGAAAGATCACTGTTGACAGTTTGTCACAGGGAAAATTTCTGCCGCTTGAGCGCTGGTATCGGTGACGAAACAAGGTTTTCGTTTCCAACTTCTTTCGAGCCATTTCTAAAGTAACGAATCTTAATAAATAGGTATCCTGTGTTTAAGTGAATCTTTATCATTACAACCCGGAGCTTCTCCAAAACATCACCTGTTCTCGGTATTCGGCTACCAATTATAAATGTGAAAGAAATAAACACACACAGTTCTTCATGTGTTGTTCAGGAAGAAAACCACCATTTAAAGATAATGAAATAAACTGATACACTCTCACAAGTGCTGACAACAACAGCAAAACACTCCTTGTAAAATGGCGGCACGTCTGGCACATACGTAGCAGGCGTCCTGAGCTACGATTGGTTGAAAATTACGTTTGTGCTGCGCCAAGCGTAAGGACCCCTTACTATACTCTGTTTTAAATCGTCTATCATACCCCCCCCTCCCTCCCACGATTATGACTCAAACAACAACAGCAGATCGCCAAACATATACACAAGACGAACGTTATGTTAACAGAATACTACCAACATCAGTTTATTCAGCAGTTCCTCCACATGCCGCTAGGCTACTTTACGCACATGCCTCTTTGTCGTTATCACAGAGCTGTCCAGTATCTACTGGTCTCTATCACGGTCGTGGTCTCTATTGTACTTGGAAACATTGACATTTCTATGGAAACCAACATACACGACACAGCCTTCACCAGCATATTTAATGCACCATATTAACATTTGCCTTATCTCTTGTTTCCTGTTTATTTATCTACATTTAGCCGTGATAGAGCGTGTAAAATGGCTTACCGGAAACATTACCTATAAAAACAATGAAATAATTTAATTTATTTCTATTGTGGAAATGTATAACTCATCAATTTTAATTCATCTACTGCAGGCCCACAAGTCAAATTAATAATACAGCTGTAATACCGCTACACTTTAATAACCTACCATATATTAAGTTATACGTTAAGACTGTTGCACTAGAAGCTTACGGTTACACCATCTGCGGGATACAGTAGACCATCAAGGCTGATTCGAAAAAGAAGGAAAAGGTAGAACTAAATCATGTCGCTATATTGCCCTACATTAAAGGCACTACAGACCTTCTGACCCGCATTCTCAGGAAACATTAGAATACACACAGTATTGAAGCCTACGAACAAAATCAGCAGCATACTGGGATCGGTTTTATGTATTTACTTGTCAGATGTTTCCATGAGCACAATGCTCGTTACAGGAACTATACAAATGTAGTGGTTGTGAAGGTGATTGGGTGTGAGTGAGGGGGGGATGGGGGAAAGTAGGAAGGGGGTGACAGGTTACGTGTGAGGTTGGGTTAGCTAAATTCAGTTCTCAACATACTTATTTACTGTGCTCAACACACGACTGCTAAAGTGCTAAAATATACAGTAAACAGTCTATCTTTACAATATAAGAGAAGACTAGCATACACCTTTGTTAGACACTGGAAAATCGCGAAAATGTTTAAAATAGTCTCCAATAAACTGTATTATATTAAACGTGACACGTGTGAACAGTTTTGGGACAAATCACACACTCAGTGTGTCTAAGCTGTGCAGTTTTAACTGGGCCTATTGTAGAGAGAAAAAATGCTACAAATATACGACAGCCAATGTTGATACAAAACATTAGTCTAGCAAACAGTCGACTATTCCCGCGATTTTCCCAGTGTCTCTAACCATTGGTTAACTCCAGCCGAAGAGCAGGCAGGTGTCTACAAAGTCCCGTACTCACGTGGAAAAGTTTACACAGGCCAAACTGGTAGGAAAGTCACCACCAGGATAAAATACCACATACGAGTTGACAAATATGAAAACCAACAGTCAGCCATAGCAGAGCACTCCATGCTCTCCAGACGTGCATTGAATTCGACAGTTTCAGCACATTAGCCAACATAGTGAATTACAGGCTGAGGACCATCAGAGAAGTCATAGAGATATTAAGAGTGCATGGTAGATAAACAAATGCTGAAAATATCAATTAATTTCTACGCTTTTTTTGAAGCCAATATGGATAAAACACTCAATGACAATCCTAGATAATGGTATTTTCCAACTTAATGATTAAATATTTATCCAGAATCACTAATTCGTTAGGCGTGATCTCTTGCGCCGCAGTTAAATGCACGAGGTTCCGGCGTCAGAGATTGTGCCTCAGAAGATCGTAACACTGGAAACAATTTTGTTTAAAACGTTGTCTAAAACTATTGTCTAGGATATCTACCGTTTAAATTTCGCAAATTGGCTTCAAGAATCCTGCAGTTATAGATTAATGCTTTCAGCGTTAAATTATGTATCACCACGCCCTCTTAAAACACCCCGACAACATGGCCAGGGAAGACGGGCACAAATAAAATAAAATATGGGCTCCTCTCTTCATGAAAAACTGTAAAAAAAAAAACCTAGCAACTCAAGGGATGCGAGTACAGACTCGCTAGAACGTTGCAGACCAATGAGAAAGCAGGTCGCAGAAGGATAGCTGGAGGGCTGGGCTGCTAGGACGGGAGAGGGGACAAGGGAAGGGAAGTTAGGTACCAACCAACCTCCGCTGTATCGTAATAATGCTCTGCGTGCTAAAATGAAAGTAAATATAACCCTGATAGCGATCTAGAAGGTCCTGCGTCACCAGCAAGTGTCGAAACGAGTCGACAACTTCGTCCAAGTGACTTTAATCAGACGTTCTTATCGTCGGCAAGGAGAAAGCGAGTATTGCATTTTTCTTAAGTGCGTCGTAAAAAAGTCTGCTACGGTCACTCAAAAGTGTGTCACGACTGCCAATAAACATAACGCCATTGTAACATTACCGATTGCCGCTTAACATCCTTGCATTGCTTACGTCATGTTTGCTAAATAAAAATGTATATTGGTAAAAAATATATTATTGCGTTTGTTTAAACTATTTAAGATAACCACGTATACAGTCGACAAAATAGTAAAATGTTAACAGCAAGAAATAAAGTTACATTCAGTGTCTATATTTGATGGCTCTACTTTTCGGACCCGGGTCCTACCGAATGCAAGCCCAATCATTAGAGATGATGGTATATCGCGAAAATGTTTTGTGTCACGATAGCCTTTAAAACACTGACACAACGTAGCTGTCTACAGACCAATACCAGGCATCCAATATTACAATATCGGGATTCTTATTGGCTCAGTCAAATAGGACAACAGCTCCACGTACAAGCTAAAGCCAGTAATCTTCTGGTAAGCTGGACGTGTATTGAAATCCATCAAACAGTCAACTTTTCCCGCGATAAACCATCATCTCTACCAATCATGTTACCTTCGCGAAAAGAATTTTTCCCCAGTTTGTTCCAGTGCCTTACCTGTACATCTGCAATTCAGCTTCATTGTTATTGGCAGCGTGTCTATGTGGTGAGTCCTCTAGTGTTGCTGTTGCTGTTAAGGGGGATTGATCCCTGTCAGATCGGTTTTACGGTTTTTCTTATAAATCAGGGAATAGACACATTGTTTTACTTTTTTCACGCTGACAAGGCATAGTTTATTGTTTCATTCACCTTTTGGAATCCATATGGCATTGTTTCTGTTAATGTTGTGGCCTCTATAGTCGCTCCCGTAAATAAAGCAGTTTTTCCTTTTCAGCAGTTTCCCGTTGCAAAGTAATGCATATATTATGGTTCCAGCAATTACAGAAAATCGATTAAGTTTGTATCTATGACTTGTCGTGACAAAAATGTTGATATATCGACTGGAGCAGAAGTTATCGAGAAGAAACAGATAAATCCATGGTGGTAGGGATCAATGCCCCTTAAGGGCGAAGTCTTGTGTGTTTGTAAATGGGGAAATGAACCTTATGATTTTTTTTAAACTGAGACTACACTAAAAAATCTATCGCCGGTGTTGGGATTCAAACTTGGAATCTTTGTGTCAGAAAGCACACGCTCTATCCAACTGAGCTACGGAAGCATTGTACTTTAAATGAGGTGTATATAAATTAACATTTGATATGCTAACACGAGTTTATATAACTTTATTTGTTATGTAGCGGGAAACATGTGTCCCTAATGATGTGTGGAGGATGTGTAATGGACACACACTCTTGTGTAACGTTGCTTCAGTGCAGCAGTTGAATGTAGCGGTAGTTAGGCAGCAGCACGCAGACACGTGACACGGAAGTAGAAGGGCAGGTGTGGACATAAACAACAAACACACCCTCAAGTACTTCCACGACCGTTACACCGCCTGGCCTGCAGCTGCCGCTTATATACCTCAGCCCTACATCAACACACTTATATATTACAAGCTGCAGTCAAACACGACCACTAGGCTTACGTTCATTATGCCACACCTTGCAACAATATGTGTTTTATACTGGAGTGGGGGCTGCGGGGGCCGAGGGGTCAGACCATTCGCCTCCCACCAAAGCGATCCCGGTTCGATTCCCGCCGGGGTCAGACCCCGCATTTTCGCACGTGGGAATCGTGCCGGACGATGCCGTTTGCCGGCGGGTTTTCTCGGGGATCTCCCGTTTCCCCCGCCCTTTCATTCCGGCGCTGCTCCAATCTCCTCTCATGTCACCCCTCACCTGCGGTAAAGACCTCGATGTTAAGCGCAGAGCAAAATATCTCACTCACTCTTACCGGAGAGTTTGGTATAGGGAAAAATTACGCCGTAATTTCGCTGCTACAACTGACAGGTGTAATAAATACGAAACCATATAGTAAAATGAAATTAATTTAGGCTTGGAAAGAAGAGAAATAATTTGATAAAATTTTAAAGAGAGAAAAAAAATTCATCCTTAAAATTATTAACTTAATGTAGGTAAGTTAACTTAATATTCAGGGAAGCTCTGTGATTGGCCAGTTAACATTTCTTACCGATACCAGCGCTCAAGCGGCAGAAATTGTCCCTGTGACAAACTTTCAACAGTTCGTTTCTTAACGTAATCACTGTGCGGCGACTACACTTACATACATAAAGATGGAATTTGTGGAAATGTAGAACAAATTGCAGGAGAGTATCCCTTAAACAATACGAAACTAAAATAGCCGATGTCCGGAAATATGCGGTTTCTGCATGAGACAGTTAATTAAATATAGGTGATTCGGGATAAAGTGAGCACTCAAAAAAGCCCTGATTAATTTCTATTTTCTGCCAGTTTATATCTTTCCGCGGTATGTAAACGTAAACATTGCCACGTGCTTTAATTTACATAGGCTTGTACAATGTTTACATCTACATTACACTGGGCTGAAAATGTTATCAACAATATCTACTCATTAAATACACGGG
>PNEQ01046832.1:0-10844 GCA_003012365.1 Medauroidea extradentata | reverse complement strand
ATTTCAAAGATGGTCCCTGCGATTTCAAAGATGGTCCCTGCGATTTCAAAGATGGTCCCTGCGATTTCAAAGATGGTCCCTGCGATTTCAAAGATGGTCCCTGCGATTTCAAAGATGGTCCCTGCGATTTCAAAGATGGTCCCTGCGATTTCAAAGATGGTCCCTGCGATTTCAAAGATGGTCCCTGCGATTTTAATGATTTTTCCTACAATTTCAAAGACGATCCCTGCAATGTTAATTATGGTCTCTGCAATGTCAATGACGGTCTCTGCGATTTCTCCTCAGATATGACATATTATGTCAAAAATAAAAATTCCACCATTTTCAACTATGTATACGGCATGAATTAAATACACAAAAGTCAATTCATATTACTAGATTATTTATAGCCTATGTGCTGTCAAATGTTGATACTTTGACTGCAGGAGTACCATTGACTGGCTCAAAAAATGTAATGTGGTGCCGTTTCAGGAAGAAATGGAAAACTTATCTGAATGATTCAAACTGGTGGGTTTAAATACTTAACTACATTTATTTATTACTACATTAAACGGTCCCAAAACAAATATCTTGAGTTAATAAATGTTACCCCTGCAGTCAAAGTATCTACATTGGACGGTACTAAGTTTTATTAATTTCTAAAATACACTGCGTGGATGTCGTTGTATATTTAATTCTCGTGTTTTTAGGAGTGTATGAGCTACATTTAATTCGCAAGCCCATTCCTCGCTTGATTGAAGTCTTCATGATCTTGGATACACCCCAAGCAGCTACGCTTTCACCAAACTTAGACTGAGATGACTTGTTTATCTTCTTTTCTTTGTCAGCAGCGTGTCTGTCTTCCAGCTTGTCACAATTGGCATACGCTATGTCGTGCTTTTTGCACACCTCGTCCAATTTGTTTACACTGACGTCACTACACTCGAGCTTCTCCTTCAGCTTCGTTCCTGGTCCACAATATCTGTATCCAATGATATGTGCTTCGAATGGCAAATTATTTATATGAGTATTCGCTAGTCCTCCTCCACTCTTGACACTCCAACGAGGCATCACGATGTACTGAATTATAAATACTTAAGGACCTGTTTTTGTGTTATTTATTCTGTATCTTTCAAGCCTTCTAACAGTACAGTCGTTTATGATGCACCTCGGCTGCCGCTTCTGTGGTGAAGCATTTACTGCCATACGTAATGTGTTGCGGCAAGAAAGAATCATTTGCAGGATAAAATGTTTTTAGTATGGAATTCCAGTGCAAACTCTGTCAACTCCGATTTACTTAGAATGATACTTTGAAGAGACATACCAGAACTTGTAACTTTGGTTCTATGCACATTCCGTACACGAATGTGAAATATTCGCACACTCCGCACATGGCTACGCAAGTCGGTGGTGGTAATATCCACAAGCATGAAGTTACCTCTCGCGAATCTAGGCATAGTTCCATGCTTCCAATACTGTGTGTTTCGTCACAGCAGGGCCATCAAACTGTGGTAAGACATGTGTGCTCATAAGTATTCTGGAGGAGAATAATGGTCTTCGGTTCAAGAATGTGTATCTATACTCGTAATCGTTACATCAACAAAAGTATCAGCGACTTGGACGAATTCTAAGTTATGTGGATGGTCTCGGGTATTTTCCACTCAGTGACAACCTAAAAATTGTTTGAGGTTTATATAATGCAATACATATATTTCATTGTCATAAAATGCAGTTAAAATTTTGCTTCTTGTGATCCATAAGGTACTTTAGTTTCTGAAGCAAGTGGAGTTGTTTACGTAAAATATGTTATTCTTTTGGATATTCTAAATCGACATCTAAAATACATCAAATTTCTGGATTAACTTCTAAATTTTAATTTTTTCTTTTCGGTAATCTATTGTCTTATTAGAATAAAATGCCCCATTCAAAGATTCCATACTGCAAGTACTGTGTCATACACCAGTGATACAAATATTCGCATCTAAGTATTCTAAGTAAGAACTTTCAATGCTTTGAATATAATTTGCCATTTATTTATTGTTTGCTTTAGCATATTCCTTGCAACACTACGATATTCCTACTCATAGCATATTTTCAATCGTTAATCTCAGGCTACAATCTATTAATAATTGTGAATTTATATTTGTATGTTTTAGTATTGCATACCATGCTGCTCTTGGAAAAGTAAAATTCCATACTGGATCTCATTTATATTACAATACTATTTTTTTCAAATATTTCAGCTAATATTAAAACATTGGTTTTGTTACATAAGTAAATGAATTAACCAAGTGATTGAATATTACATGATTTTTGGTGCAAATTTTTAATTTTCATCAGGAATATTGTATTATTGAAGATTGTTATAAAATATATTTTCTGGTGGCTGTAATGTTTCATCGTATTTTTCAGCTCAATCCATGTATACACATAAAAGTATTTTTAAACGTATGCCATTCGGAGGGAATGTTGTCGTATTGCATAGAAAATCCCACAACAGAACAAAAACAAAAGAAGAAAAGAAAGCCAGCAAGTTGTAGTCAACAAACCGAACACATACAGATAATTCCTGAAAGGCTGTAGTCATATCCCAGAAGACGTCACAAGGACAAGCACAAACATAAACAACACAAAATTAATTCCTAAGTGGAATATAGTTGACTGGAGGACGACAAAAATAAAGAAAGACGAAAAAATAATAAAAGACCTACAAAAATGGGGTGTGCGAAAAAGGCACCAAATGGATGAACGACGACAACACAAATAACGAGGGACACGGATGGATGTGAACACAGACAAGACACAACACAGACAAAAAGCAGACAGAAAACAGTAGGCTTATCAAGACGACAACAGATGCTATGTTTCGGGAACTGGTATCTGGTTCCATCTTTAGGCTCATGTACAGACTGAGGAACTATAGCAGATTGACTGTGACATGTTTCCTCATGTGCCATCCGAGGCCGTGCTGTCGCGAGACCGAAAGCCGAAGCTTCCATAACTCGCTGGGTGTTTGTAAATTCTAATGCACCCCGACAGTCTAGTTTCAAATCATTGGAACGGCGGCGGGGCACGTGTAACTGTTTTAGCTGGGCTCCGGACCCGTATTCAAGGCTGGAGGGGGGTTGTTGCCATTAATAAAATTACGTGTTTGTGTAGACGGCGGGGAAGTTAAGCGCGTAGCTGCTGTCTGTGTGTCGTTAACCTTAATTGACTGGCACCGACTCCAAAAATCACAATAATTATATATTACTGTCCTAATAAGTTCATTGTATTATAAGTAGTCTAAAAATAACGACATTGTTTTTACTTTTTAGTGCACTTTTTTTTTCAGAGTAGATTTTTCTGAAATCTGTGATATTGTTTGCTAATTTTTTTGTATATTGTTTAAATATTTTATTTTGCTTCATATATCTATTTTCATCAGATCTCTTATGAGATACTGGAGTTTTGTAACCGTCATGTACATATATTACATAATAATTACAGCTATATTGTTCATGTTTTTTATCTTTTTTGTACACGAACTATCAGGGCTTGGTTCACATACATCAATTTTTTAATAAACGTTCAAAATCTGCACAATATAACAAAAGCAATTTGTAAAGAATGATTAATATTCTTAAATTTAATGTCTTCTTTATTCGGTAGATTTTTTACGAATAGATTCACGATTTTTAACTGTCATCTTCATGTTCACACAAGTTACCCACAAAATAAAAATATTGTAAACATCTATCACAAAGATATTTTTCCCCCATTATTTTAAAGCGTTTATCCAACACGTTTAGAAATACTGTTTACCCAATTAGTTTTTTTTTAATGCGTTGGAAATTCTACATATTCACTTGCTTCATCGAATATATGTTCATATGCTTTGTAATAATTAATTCCCTCCAGATGAATTTCTACTGGATGAAGAGCTGATAAAGTAAACCATAAGAAGCAATTATTATTATTAAATTATTAACTAATTTTTCACTTAATTTGATTCTGGAAGCTCAACATAAGAATAGTCTATCGAAGAATGATACTTATTTATTCTTATTTCTTTCCAGGAATCGTGTTGAAGTGTTGAGTAACCACTGACATTCCTTATCTTTAAATACGTACATTTCTGTTACAATTTTTGAAATACTACCTTCATAATATTATTCTAGATAAGTTGTTTTTAAAATAATTTTATTTTAAGTTTAAATGAAGCATCATGATATTCTTCATCACTACATGATCTTCTCTTACGTTCAGCAAAATATGTTAAGTTTACTTTAAAATTATTTTCTATGAGTTGTTCTTTTAATATATTTATAAATGTTTGTTTTATGTCCCGAACAAAATATTTTCGGTTCCTGCATTCACTTGAATTCTTAATAGTACATGTTTTGTTTTTAATTTGGCCCTTGATTGCTGCTTCTCTTCCTTCTATTTCTATTACTTCATACTTGGATCTTAAATTACGGATCCTGCTTGTTAAATACCTATTTTAATGCAGGCCTAACGGTTTATAATCACGACCACAAATATATAATTTTACCTTAGTTTATATAGTTGGAGGTTCATCTGTACGCAATTTGCTTTTTTCATGCCTTTATATACACATTCATGAAAAAAAAAAATTTTGCCCTAAAATATTACGTTATTTTTTAGTATTAAAATTATTTTCTTCGTGAGATGGTTTATAACAATAATTGCATATGTCAAGTTTAATTTGTGTCTTTCTTGGATTCTTTTCCTTTTAAAATATATTTTAATTAAATTTAAATTCATTCTAAACATTAGCTGTGTTTTCCTAGAATATTTATTACTTTTTATTGGTCCTTATTTGGTAGTTAAATATTTTAAATTAGAAAAACACATAATACAGACAGTTTTCAAAAATGCTGATTTTAGGATTATTTTTATATTTATATTTTCATTATTTAAATAACTATCCTTAACAAATCTTAACTTCAAATAAAATACAACTAAAAGTTTAAAATTTCTCGAATAAAAGTAATTATTTTTTATAATCATAGGGTGGAAAATTTGTACCATTCTGGAGTTTTGCAGAAAAAATTTGTTAATCATTATTATTAACAAATTAATTTAGAACCATGGTTCAATGATATTTGGATTCCACTATTTGAACGAAGATATATTATATTAATTACAGATAATGCGTTATATTATCTATGGTATCACAAACATTAGTACTTTATCTTCTGAATTTATATTGAAAATAAAAGAAATTATGTACAATTACCAGAAAGCTAGCGGATATCGCAGATCCACTCCAAAGGAAGTGCTGGAAGTTGTATTGAATATGTAGCCTTATTTTTTTCGAAATAAAATATTATGTAATTTTGGCTAATTATTGCTTTAAAATAATTTAATTAACTCGGTAACTAGCCAAAAGTATATAACATTATGCTTCTAAAAATGTTACTACATAGTACTAACAGTTTCCAACATTTTTATGTAACTGTTTTGCCAGATCTCCTCTCTTTCAGGACTGAATACATAAAGGCCCATAAGCAGCAAAAATAGGAAGTCGTGGTCTTAAACGAAATAAGTTTTAATTTACTGCTTACATTTAGTGTTCCATTAATTATGTTATTTCTAAAAAATTAAAGAATACAAAGCATTATGTCTACTAGAATTTTTATGCAAACATTTTTTAATGACTGTCGATTTAATCTAGGAGCATGATTAAAAAATATCTAGGTTCCTCTCTCTGAATTAAACCAATGTGTCAATTACTAATGATTGCTTATGTTTAATCTATTGTATTATTTCAGAGTCTGAAAAGCCAAAAATTAAAGCATGGAGTTTATATTTAGCTTATGTTTGGTAAGAAGTATATAAATGGTAGGATTTAGGAGAAGTAGACCCCATACATAAATTATTTTTGTTAGTCGACTGAGATGCAAAAAAAGTGCTTGGCCTACGTTAATATATTTTTCAAACGGGAAATAAAACACCTCGCTAAAGGCACGCACAAACAGTTAATAAAGACAGATCACAGATTGCAGCACTGTGAAAGCTTCTACTGTAGCGCTAGGCATGATATGTAAATTGGGTAAATATTAAGAATAGTTACTCATCGTGTACCGGCCAAGCTATTGACTTTAGATGTAAGGGCCGCGGCAGCCGAGTGGTCTGACCACTCGCGTTCCAACAAGCTTGGTGAGAGATCCTGGCACTCTGGTGTCCTCCTCGTACGATATTTCAATTATTTTACTCTATAGTTTATTAATGAAGAACGTTAGAAGTAATACGTAAAAATTTGTTTTAGATTGGTTAGGTTATTTTACTATAGTCTAGGTTATGTTAAGTTCGGTTAGTTTGGAATAGGTTAAGTAACCTAATTTAACATAACCTAAACTAACCTGAAATAGTCTAAGCTAACCAAAACATTTTTTACGTGGAACTACTTCATGCATATCTACAAACATCGTAAATTGAAAAATTATAACTCTATAAACAGTTGCTTGGCCGGTACAAGGTGAGTAGCTATTGTTAATATTTACCGACAACTGTAGTATTACGAACAGTAATAAAGACATAGCCAAGATTGTTACACACTGAAAACAGCCAACACAACATCTACCACACAGCGAGTGATGTTACATTAGTCAGCTTCTATATACCTGTTGGCCGCACGAACAAGGGTCACCGTAATAGTCAGCGAAGATTATTAACCCTTAGGTGGATGCTGCCACACGAGGCGTGAAATCGGCATCGGAACGGGCTTTATCTTGGCATATCTGCAGAGATAAACTGGAGTGAGGGGTGAACAAATGATTGCAGTTTACCCTCCCTCTCTTCCCTCCTCGTCATCCTCTACAGACCCGGGTATTTCCCAGGCATTCGGTCCGGGAATCTGGGTCGGCCACCCGACCTCGGTAGAGTTCCCAGATTACACTGCATATGTCAGTGGCGTAGCCAGGATTTATATAGGAGGAGCCTAGTCAGTTTAAGAAGAACCTGCACAACATACTATAGGCGCTTACGAAAACATTGTAGGTATAATCTACTCGGTAGTATTGATCACGATATCGGATTTGCTTCGTCGTTGGATGTGTCGTGTATTTATCCGAGTGTACACAAATCCAAGAGTTGTATGTTGGCGATATATTTTTAAAAATGCAGCGAATTGTGCAGAAATGGTTTATTTCAGACGTCGTATACCAAGCTCGGACAAAGCAGAAAGTCCTCTTGTACCGCGGTGCAGTATAAATATATGGCAAACTGCAAACTAGTAATGTGTACTGTGCAAACCTGCTGGAGTTACCACCGACAGCAAACATTCTTTATGTACACACGCGAGGGTCGATGTGTGTTTAAATTCTATGCCCTATTTCATGTTTTTGTCAGCTTTCGCTGTCTACCAGGAAATCGAAGGAGGGGTGCCAACGAGTTCGAAGCACCCCCCCCCCCCAACTCCAAAATGTTTGAACTTGTGTTAGATGCAATAGGAAACTGCGTCGAAACCCTCCTCTACCTTACGGAATCTGCTTAATGAGCAGTATTTTGCGCCTTAAATTCAAAACTTGGCCGGCGGAAGGCTCCCGGACTGCCCGCATTATTTTGGGGCGGGGGGGGGGGGGGATCAGTGTACCGTTATAACATTTTCACATTTGGGACCACGTAACATTTTTCGCTGTTGTATAGGATAATATACTGTAGACAACGTCACGCATAACGTAACTTAGTCATAAAGCCTAAGAACCAAAATGTTGACTTATTAAAGTTCTCTGTTGTGGTTTGCTGCCCCTTCTTCCTTGCGCGACCTGACTACTGTGTTCCCAGCAGAGTAGATCTGAGCAGTTCTGGCAATGAGAGAAAGTGGAATATTTAGAGATTTTGGACAGAAGTGGACTCTACTCGCAACCAGTTTTCTAACGATTTTTAGCAATTTCAACTCTATTGAATAAATTGATAATGTTTTGGTAAGCGTTTTATATTCTCCTGTTATGTTCCTCATAGTTCTAGGTTAAACAATGAGACATATTCGTAGCCTGGATTGCAAAAAACAGCTCTGATGTTCAACAAGTGTAATCCTGTACGTAGTTCTTTATTCTTCAACAAAAATATTCAACATTCGCTCAGTTGTGTAGAAAAAGTAACTGAACATACCAGAAACCCTGCTCGTGAAAATTGCAAACGAGTCTTTATTTAATATCACTACATATCAAAATATGTCCATAGATTATTATACTGTCCAATTTCCATCTTACAAACCAGTACTAAACAAATATTGTAAATCTCAATGCGAAATTTAGGTAGTAACAGTATTTAGTCGACAAAAACTGTGCGTTGTGTCTAGTGTGAAAATTATCTCACATGTATTTAATGTAGGGGTCAAAATAGTTTACACACATAGTTCATAAGATTTAATAAAAATATTTAAATTTTTACGAAATAAAGTATATCGTCCGATCCTACAACTCAACCCCGCCAAGAGAAGTCTTGCAGCAGTCGGCTACAAACCTTGTCACTGTCTAGATATAGACGTATATAACGTATTCAAGAGAACTCTCGCAATCATATTTCAAAGTTTGCTAATTACCTACCTGTAGGGACCTCTGTTTTTCGCGAAAAGAATTTTGCCTCACTTTGTTTCCGCATCTCATTTTAGCAATACCATAGGCTGTGATTTGCCACTAGAAATAATTTATATAGCATAGTTGTTAACTGATTATATTGGCTAGACTGTGTCTAAGTACACATTTCAAAATGTAAGGGCTTGTAACGAGAACTAAAACGGTAAAGATTGTCATAGTAACTTCAGCGCAGAAACATACATTTTCATCGCGACAAACAAAACACCATCACATACCTTGTTTACTTCTCCCACTTCTGCTGCACACAGTGCGTTGTTTTTCTTAAGAATTTTTACCCACCAATAACATTTACGATACTCTCACAAGAAAAAAAATTTGATAACTGGATTATAGACAGGCGAACCAATTACGTTCAATTTATTAACTCCTAATGATATGTTTCAATAGCTTGTCGTCATATGAGTAATGGAATTGCAGTTGAATGGCCAACGTATAATGCGTGCATTAACTATATTAAATCAAAAACATGATGTAAACATTTGATATCGGTGAAGTTTGTTCTGTTAAAATGACATTTGAAACACGAAACTTGATCCGCAAATAGAGTAAAAGAAAATACGATCCATTAATATCAAACAAAAATACTTAATGAGTTTGTAAATTTTTTTAATTTATACAATACTCTAATTTTATTAAGGACATGCCTTAATAAACAAATGTTTCAATTTTGAGAGCTTTGGTTTGACGTTTACATCCTGAAATATTATAAGATCGTTACAAGTTATATAGTTCTGGCATACAGCTAAAAATATTGTTAGTTTGTGTGTTCAAAGAATGATATTTTTGCATAGTTGTTAATTGTGTAATTTATGCATCTTGCTTATTTAAATAAAACTTTAATATTGTTTCTTTTTTAAGTTTGAATTGAATTGGTAATGACTGTTATATATTATATTCATGAATAAAAACTCTATTCGATAAAAAAAAATTCCATTTTATGTTAAATAGTGTAAATGTTGTCCTCAAATTGTGCATTTAAATCTTTCACCCACTACCAACTGTAAACTGTATCCATATGTAATCAAGTTAACAAAATATTACTATCCGTACATGTTACATCTGACTGGCCTCTCTGTAACAGTTTTGGAGAACAAGACTATTTATATGTTGTAAAGTATTATGAGGCTGGAAATATTGTACTAGTAAGCGTTGAAATCAATTTAACCTTATTTGGTTCACAGTACTAGCCATCTGAAAATGTGTTTCGTGATATTTCTTATTAACATTCTATTGACCTATATAGGTTAATTTCAGGCTAAACAAAAAGTTAATTTGTACGCCTGGGAAACGAAAACTACGGAAGAAGGAATACATTTTTTTTCAAGTTATTTATCAACTGTGATAATAATAAAACAAAATGATAAATCTCCGTAACAAGTTAAAAATCTCGTATTTTTTTCAGTTTACAGTACACTTAAGCAAACGACATGCATACAGGTATAGTTCCAGTAGACGAAAGTAACACAAATGTACAAGCATTGTCTACAGTTGCAGCTACAAGTGATCCGCACTGTCGGTGCAAGTTAGTTGTTAAAATATGTACACGTCCTAACAATTTACTACAAGTATGGATGCGCATGCAAGGAGACTGCGCTAACTTGTTACAGCTATGTAAATTGCGCTACTTATAAAAACCAATCAGTCATAGTCGCCACGAAATTTTGTCATGCATATTTTTAACTATTTATTTTGATGTGACGTACAAAACATTTCAGCTGGTACAGTTATTTCTTAAAAACATATTTTGATACGCACAATATTTATATCTTATGCCTAGTACACACGGACATTTTCTCGCAAAAGAAGATTAACAAATAGTACTAATAACTAATAGTAAGCTAGTGCCACCGAACATACTAGAAACTATAAAATAGAATACAAAGACTTGTATGCTGGCTCGTGCCACCGAACGTACTAATGACTACAATTCAAGGACTCGTATGTCGGCTAGTGTCACCCAGCATAGTCACCAGATCACAAGGAATTATATACTGCTTAGTGCCACTGAGCATACTAGCGACCTGAATACAAGGACTTGTAAGCTGTATACTGCCACCGAGCATACTAGCGACCAGAATACAAGAACTTTTATGCTGTATACTGCCACCGAGCATACTAGCGACCAGAATACAAGAACTTTTATGCTGTATACTGCCACCGAGCATACTAGCGACCAGAATACAAGAACTTTTATGCTGTATACTGCCACCGAGCATACTAGCGACCAGAATACAAGAACTTGTATGCTGTATACTGCCA